>JAWWUD010000243.1:0-56007 GCA_033964015.1 Scolanthus callimorphus
TATAGTTGAGGTAGCGTACTTCCTGGACTCCTGACAGGCTTTGTTTACTATACCGTACACAACACATGTTCATATACCCTTTCTCTGAGGCTTGATGAAATGCGCTTATCAAAATTCAGGCGCGCTTCGCGCGCAAAGAAAGATATGCGTCCCCCTTTTTCGCCAAAATGTCTTCAGTGACTATAGGTAAAATAGGGGACGGGAAAGGTGGGATCACGTTAATCATTCTACTCATAGAGGGAGGATCACTGCATTTTCCCCGTGTATTACCCAAAATCCTCACGTAAATACTCTAGGCGATAAATAATAACTGCGGTTCTTTAGCTTTGGCAGAAGTAAGAAAAAGTATGTCTATGTTAAGAAGAACGAAAGAGACATTACTCGGACAATAGTCTATCTGACAGGTTTTTTTTAGAAATAAATTACATGGGGGAGGGTCCCAATTTTTTTACCAACGACTGGGGGAGGGTCACATTTTTTTTGTTATGTTCAAGGGGAGGGTCGTAATTTTTTTTAGCCTTGTTTGAAAAAAATGGGAGCCCTCCCCCCCCGGTAAATAATGAAACGTCCCTAAGCGTTCAAAAATGGAAAAATTCTACAGAATCTATATAGGCTGTAATTGACATCACCATTTCAAGTGTGACTTTTTTTATTTCGAGTAACAAGATTTTTTGCCGCTTTCTGGCAAAATTGCTCGAAGTTCTAAAAAAATCTGTTTTGATTCTATCATTTTGCTAAAAAGTGGGACGGGCTACCTGTGCTACGCGGGGAGGGGGTATGTTAGGACAGGCATTTTTTAGGGTGGAAATTTGGGCTTTCCAATGGTCCCCCAGGGTTTCACATCCATTTCCGTTTTTTTTCAACACAGGCAACCCAATCTGTAGTTTTTAGTGATTTACCAACCCATGCCAGACGCCAGTTGTTTCTCAATTCAATGACCAACACACAATGTTTAGCTCAAATTTCGATAGAAAATACAATAATTTAGAGTGAATTAGAATTAAAGTATCAAAGGTGCACATTAGTAATTTTGCATAAGTTGTAGAGCAGATAAACTTTTTCTTGCTCACTCACAAACTTTTTGTAACACATGCGCAAAAGAGAAATGACATTTTGTTTTTGCGAAGTTGAAGACCACAAGAAAATGCTAAAAGTAGAAGCAAAAGTAGCCTCTGCTTGCAGGGAAGGGGTATCATTTTAGACTTGCAATTAAAAGGGCCGTATTTGGATCACACTACCAAATGACAATCTCCTCTCTTTTTACTTATATACTATCTGTACAAAGTTTATACAACAGTATTAGTAATTAAAATATTGAAAAGTAATCAGAGTATTTGCTTGACATGACTTTCAAAAATAAAATGATAAAAAGTTAAGAGAATAATGAGCCACAGACAGCTGATTTTAAAATGTTTTGAGTGTCTCTCCCAACATCTCAAGTGCTCTATTTTTCAGATATTGGTAAAGTCATGGAATGTAGTGCTCTAATTAATGCTTTTATGTACCATTACTTTATTTGTAAAATAGAGCATAGATTTGGACCAATCAGAGCACGTGTTATATCATATTAGCTATACTAAAAGTTTCTATAGCAGCAAACATGACATCATACTGAAAAGTCTCATAATTATGAACACCAACTTAGGTACTCCCTCACTCCACGGGAGTGCCCGAATGGGGTAGGGTTTGAGGCTCAAATTAGCGATTTTCCATATTTCACTATATAAAAGGGTAGCGATTTAGCAAATTTCAGTATATAAAAGGGTTGAAAATAACTAGATTTTGTTGAAAAAAAAGTATGTTTTTTGTTGCAGCAAAAAGAAAAAAGAAAAAAGAGAAGAAAAGGGTTTTCAATATTGCACTACGTTTTGGAGCTTTTAACTCGTATTAAACATGTGCCTTTTTGCAAGAATTATAAGAAAGGGGTCCTTTTCTCAATTCAGTATATTAAAGGAGTACCTTTTTCCTTATTTTACTATATAAAAGAGTTTGAATCTTGCAGAGCAGAGTAAATTTCCTGTCAATGATTCCATGACTCCATAGTCTCCACCTTCAAATCTTTAATGTGTGGTTCCAAAAATATCCATACCCCCCAACAGAAGGGTGTTGAAAAGTGACCCCCCCCACCCCTCTGGAATTTCTGAAGAAAAATACAGTATTTGTATGGAAAAGGTCAGGTAAATTGACCCCCCACCCCTCCAGAATTTCCAATCCCTTCTGTAGGGGGGAGTATGGATAATTTCTGGAAACACACAATCGTCTTTTTGCCAATATTGAATGGGCTGAAGTATTGGAATGAATACACTCATTAATTCTTGATGAAAGGAAGGTATCGGGAGAAAAAATCAACTAAATTTTGGAAAGAACAAAAACTGAGATTACCATGACTACAGCTAATTTACCTTCAGATGATGTTGGTTCCAAAATGTGCACAAACAGAAGCTCATAAATTTGAGGGGTGGGGAGGGGTTGGCTTAAAGTCTCAATATGGTTAAAATCTGAGTAAAGCTTGTTTCCCCCACTCGCCCCAATCTCCCAGGTTTCCACGGGTCCTTGAAAACCTGGAAAGTCATGGATTTAAGAAATGTCCTTTTCTAGGCCTGGAAAGTCATGGAATTTTACAAAAACCTATCAAAGTCATTAAAAGTCATGGAAATATTTTTCTGAAGAAAAATTTGTCAAATAAAAAGAAAGGAACCTGAATAAAAATTACGTGCTTTCTTTGAAACAAAGGATACCCATGTTGTCCTTATAATGTGTGAAAATCCACATTTTTCGTTATGAAATGAAATGAAATTTTTTCAAACGTCCTTGTCAAAAAAAAAACTTGGGAACCCTGTCTCCCGTTTTTGACCGAGCACTTCTCAAACTCACGCCATTTTCTCACACATGCGCGACAGAGAAATGCAGAGGCTACTTTTGTGTAGTTGAAAAACGCAGGGAGATAAAAAGTAGCCTCTGCTCGCAACAGGGGCGTAGCCAGGAATCTTGGTGGGGGGGCGGATAGCAAAAACATGGGACGAAAATGTTCAAAATTTCCTCCAGCAAATACAGTAAATGTATGGAAAAATCTCCAGAGAAAGGGGGGCCGTGGCCCCCTGTTCCCCTCCCCCCTTGGCTACGCCCCTGCGCAAGGAACATGATTTCTTGGTATGCCAATAACAATGCGTTTTCCTCATTCCACTTTCGATCATTCTTTACTGACATTTCTGGCTGGAGCAAACAACGTTTACAGCGCAAGCGCGGATCTAGGGGGGATAATTAGGGTAGCCACCCCCTTGTTCTCATATTTTTTGTAAAAAACTTAAGATTAACCACCCCCTTGGTCTGAACTCTGTAGTATATCCTTTGTACTAGCCACGCCCCTTCTTAACGGTCTGCATCCGCCACTGCAGCGTTTATGGTGCATGATTTGTACAATGTCGTAAAAGTGAACAGAAATAGAATGTTATCAAGAAATCCATTTATTGACTTTGTTGAAACAAGATTGATACAAAGATTAATACATTGCGTGCGTTAGAAAATTAATAGGGTTTCCTTTACTATTTATTTCTAGACAGCTAATCAAACAACATTTTTTGGACGCAAACACTAATATACTTATTAGTGATTTGTCTATTTTTGCTATAGCTATGCTATTATACTCTGCTGTAAACCTTGAAAAAGGCAGCATTGCCGAAACGTCGGTATTCAAAAACGACACAAACAGCGTTTCAGCTAACATTTTCAAGTCTTTCTATGCTATTATACCTTGAGAATCAAATGGGATGGCATTTATGAAGCGATCGAACGACGAGACTGAGTTTGCCTGGGTTTAGAATATTTGAAGAAATGATTTCTTTATTTTGCTAAAAAAACTTGTTGAAGCCAAACTCTCTCAGCGGAAAGTTCAGAAATTGTTATTACACAACAGGACTGGAAATTGCGCTTGTCGGAGCAGTCACTTTTGGGACTAAAAAAATTCAGTAAGTCGAAACGTTTCGACCAGATTCTAAGCTAGCATCATATTTAAAAAGTTTAGTTTTCGACATTCCACACACTGGTTGCCAACTTCATTTAGTGACTTTAGTTGACGATCACTGCTGAAAGCCACGCTCACTACGAATACTCATCGGTTCCTCAAGTAGTCGACAACTAAGACAAGACGAGCGTTTCCTCAGACTAGAAAAACATAAAAAGCTATAAAAAAGAGTTGTCGATAACTATTAGTTGTCGACAACTTTAGCAGTTTCCTTTTCAAAAAATGGAACTTTTAGTTGTCGAAAACGATAAATTTAGTTTTACTTGTCGACAACTTGCCCTACAGACAGCATTTTTTTTCTTGTCGATAACAAATAGTTGTGTTGACAATCACCGTGGACCCACGATGTTTCATGCCCTAAAAAAATGCGACTCAACATTTAAAAAGAGTCTGTGTCAGCCGCCATTTTGACAGTGCAACATACCAAGTCAGAGAAGCATCCATTTCCATCGGCTGATCTAGAGAATATAAACCGAGCAATGTTCTCGATGGAATTTGATAAATCAAATCTGAAACTTTGTATAGGATTATTCAAAGCTTCAGGAGGCTAGATTCCGCTAAGAAAATAGCTCGAAAAAAGCGATATCGCACGAGTCGCGCAGCGACGAGGGCGATATCGTCTTTTTGAGTGCTATTTTCGGCGGAATCTACCGACTGAACGCTTTGAATATACTTGAATCCTATGATATCTCGTCCTCAATTTACACAAAAAAGAGATATCATAGGATTCTATACGTAATTCGTCTTCTTATATCGAACGAAAACACTAAATAAAAAGGAGAGGCCATGACACAAGCAATGCCCTGTGCACAAGCAATGAAATGGCTTCCCTAACATCTACCGAGCTCTTCTGTCTATGACTTCTTGCTTTGTTTTTTTACCATTTTATTTGCATTTTGCTCTATCCATTTGTTTTTTGCTATGGCATTTGCCAGATTAAAATATTTATAATTTAGTGCTTTCCCAATTCCATGTTTGTTTTGGAATAAAGTCGTATTACAACGATACATACTGTGCATCCTTTTCTCGAATAAGTGTACAGTATGCATGTTCTTTATGTAAAAAATAACTGGAGTATATGTTTTTATTTACACTGCATACTTCCACCTTTATAGTACTTTGCGATACTAGGCTTAAAACACCCTAGAAGTAGATTTGAGCTCTTCTATTGACAAATTTGGCTCTGCAGATATGAAGCGCAGCCGAAACGAAACGAAAATCGTGAAATATGAACTCAAATATAATGTTACTCGAATACTAATTTCTTAAGAAGCATGACTTATGACTTTGTTGAAACAAGAATTTAGATTAGTTTATTGCGTTTAAGAAATTAATTAAGTTTCATTTTATTATTTATTTCTAGACAGCTAATCAAATAACATTTAGTGAAAGGAGTCAAATAAAATGTGGATGAAAACAATAATTAATAATCCACCTGTTTTTGCAATACTCGTATATGCTCTTAATGAAATGGGATTATTAACCTTTTTGAACCCCCCAAATCACGACTTCTTACCGACATTATATTTTCAGAGATTCAAACTCTTTATGTTTCAACAACGATGTTGCATACACTGTATAGAGTACATTGCAGAGTAGGCACAATTAAAAAATATTCTTGTTTGCAATGATCATAGTAGTAAATTAAATCAACCTATCTAAGGAGTGCCCATTTCAAAATTCAAAAAATATATATCAGAATATTTCTTGTATGGAAATAACTTTCTGTATGGGAGCAATAAAAGAAGCGGCATTCAAGGAACTGTAACACTGTTAATTGTAAGTTAATGTATTTGTTGTTTGAGAAAAATGTTATGGGAAAATGCCCACTGGACTGTGTGGACTTTGGTTCGCTGTCTCAATACACCTGTTAAACGCTATCAAATGCCACAACGCCGTCCACAAACACAACTGCTAAAATAACGATAAAATACACGGAGATAACGCCTAACAAAAGTACAGAAAGGGCGTCTTAGGAGGCCGCATTTTCCTCTCTATTCGCAGGCAAAATGGAAAGGCCTGCAGCTCAGATTTTAAAGTTTATTTTTGTTTTTGGGCTTTTTCACTCATGTCGATCAACAAACTGGCTCGATGCATCGAAAACAGCGTTGCTAGACCTGAGGGGATCCATCTATGACAATTCCAAATCCGACATCATTTTCCTACTAGACACCTCAGGCAGTTTGTCGAACCACGATTTCGGAAAGGAGAAGAAGTTTATCGAAAATATGTTGAATCCTATCGCTGTTGGCTTCGAGGCGACGAGAGTCGAAGTTGTCCCATTTGGACATGAAGCGTATAGTTATGTCAAGTTCATATCGGATCCGAAATACGATCTCTCCAACAAATGCTATTTCAATGAGATATTCGGAGTCCTCCGGCATGCTAATGGCTGGGCAACGAACATGAAGGGTGCTTTCCAAATAGCCTATGATGTTTGTATTTTGAACGGCCATAAGCGAGTGCCGTTAAAAACCGTCAAAACCGTCATCATTCTTTTAACTGATGGCTACTGGAACTATCCGTATGGAAACGCAAGCCCCGTCGGGATAGCTCAAGATCTGATCCGTAAAGGGGTTGAAATTTTTGCCTTCGGCGTTGGATGGGGGATTGACATACAAAACTTGAATTCTATTGTAGCCAATCAACCATCAGGAAAGAATTATGCCTTCCACCTCAAAAATTTCAACGAATTCAACCAACTGGCGACATATATTCGCGGAGGTTAGTATATTAATTTTTGTTATCGGCTTATCTCGCAGCTCTTTATTGGCACAATTTTTCCCTTTATATTTCGCTTTAACTCGCCTTTCAA
Organism: Scolanthus callimorphus; assembly: GCA_033964015.1. NCBI lineage: Eukaryota > Metazoa > Cnidaria > Anthozoa > Actiniaria > Edwardsiidae > Scolanthus > Scolanthus callimorphus. The sequence goes on from JAWWUD010000243.1 coordinate 6,837, forward strand.
TTGGACCATTTCCCCTAATCTTGTAAGATTTAGTGAAAATGTACGAAAACTTGACGAAATGTAGGGCCAAAAGGCTCCGCCGTTCCTGACGCATCCTGCAGCAGGCACGGGACTGTAAATGTTTGGGTGACTTTGGTACAGTACTTTACTGCATCCATGAGCTTGGCATGTAGATTTTGAAACTCCTGTGTATACCCTTGGCTGGGCCTGAAACTTTACGCCCTGACATCCCATGAGAAACATGGTTTATACAGACCTTAAAAAAAAGTCCTTGAATTTTGTACTTGTCCTTCAAAAGTACTTGAATTTCAAAATATCAATTTTTCCCCTTGAAAAGTCCTTGAATTTTATACTTGTCCCGAGAAGTTTAAAAGTACTTGAATTTCAAGATATCGTTTTTCCCTTTGAAAAGTCCTTGAATTTTATACTTGTCCTTCAAAAGTACTTGAATTTCAAGATATCAATTTTTCCCCTTGAAAGGTCCTTGAATTAAAACAAAAAACCTTGATATCTTTTAGTTTGTTATTTTGAGTCGAGACTTTAAAAAAAAGCACAGAAAACTTATGGAAAATAATACTAAAAACCTCATGCAGAATATTTAACAATTAGTCGCTATATTGCCGATAGTCACGAAGCCCGAGGCGACTTATTGTTTTAGTATAATTGCTCAAGTGATTTAGAGGGTTTTGCGCACTCTTCATCCTTTCAATGTTATATTCACCCGTAGGTGATTATAGTGAGAGAAAACGAACCTCTAGACCAATCAGCGCACGGAAATTCCTATAATCATTTGAGTAATTATAAACCTATAGGCTATATACTATACTACCTGGATACACTTACAGTATCCAGGTATACTGTAGGTAGTGCTCAAGTGCAGCCAGAGGAAATAAAATGTGATTAATATTAGTATAATTACTCAAGTGATTATAAGGATTTCCGCGCCCTGATTGGTCGAGAGGTTTGTTTCCTCTTCCTATACTCACCTACCGGTGATTGTAACATTGAAAGGATTAGGAGAGCGCGCGTGAGTTTTGTGATGATCGTGAAACAATCCCCCCAAAAGATTTTTTGTCCAGAACCTTATGAATAGTCACCTCGACTTCGTCTCGGTGATTATTCGACGATAATCACGTCGCCTTCGGTGACTAATTGTTAAATAATACATAGGCGCGCGGAGATGTGGAATTTCTCTTAGAGTTTTCGCGCGAACGAGTACGAGAAGATACATTCCTTATCTACTAGCGTTCATGTTATATTGCCTTTAATTATGAATATACTCGGCCTTTCGTTTATTCTTTATTTGCCTTTAAATATTTCTTTGAATATTCCTTTGAAAATGTATATTTCATCCTTAAAAAATCCTTAGTATTTCTATCTGAACACGAGACCTGTGCAAAACCGGACCAGCAGATTCTGGTACTGTATCGTCGAGCGTTCACACGGGACCTGCGGTACCGGACCGATTTTAGAACGGGTAGGCCGTGTGAACACTGTTTCAAAACTTGCCAGAAGTGTACCGGTACCGTATGAACAGGTACCGCCTCAGAATTGTGCCGGTCTTGCACCGGTCTCGTGTGGACGGGGCGTTAGTCTTTAGTCGAGAAACGGCCCCCCTCTTTCAATTTTCCTAAAACCGGATTTTCAACTGCTGATATCTCGTGAAATAATATATGAATCATGGTGGAAACCTACCGTTGTGCTCTACATTTCTACAGTAAAATCGGGTATCCCTTATTTGTGCTTCGAGAAAATAATCACTGGATACCTATGGGGGAGGTAGTACCCGATACCCCTCCACCTCATTTACCATCCCTTATACCTACCAACCCTTGTTTTGACCACCCCACCACCTCATTTACCATCCCTGATACCTACCAACCCTTGTTTTGACCACCCCACCACCTCATTTACCATCCCTTATACCTATCGAGTACCCTTGTTTTGACCACCCCACCACCTCATTTACCATCCCTTATACGTATCGAGTACCCTTGTTTTGACCACCCCACCACCTCATTTACCATCCCTTATACCTATCGAGTACCCTTGTTTTGACCACCCCACCACCTCATTTACCATCCCTTATACCTATCGAGTACCCTTGTTTTGACCACCCCACCACCTCATTTACCATCCCTGATACCTATCGAGTACCCTTGTTTTGACCACCCCACCACCTCATTTACCATCCTGATACCTACCAACCCTTGTTTTGACCACCCTACCACCTCATTTACCATCCCTGATACCTATCGAGTACCCTTGTTTTGACCACCCCACCACCTCATTGACCATCCCTTATACCTATCGAGTACCCTTGTTTTGACCACCCCACCACCTCATTTACCATCCCTGATACCTATCGAGTACCCTTGTTTTGACCACCCCACCACCTCATTTACCATCCCTTATACCTATCGAGTACCCTTGTTTTGACCACCCTACCACCTCATTTACCATCCCTGATACCTATCGAGTACCCTTGTTTTGACCACCCCACCACCTCATTTACCATCCCTTATACCTATCGAGTACCCTTGTTTTGACCACCCCACCACCTCATTTACCATCCCTTATACCTATCGAGTACCCTTGTTTTGACCACCCCACCACCTCATTTACCATCCCTTATACCTATCGAGTACCCTTGTTTTGACCACCCCACCACCTCATTTACCATCCCTTATACCTATCGAGTACCCTTGTTTTGTCCACCCCACCACCTCATTTACCATCCCTTATACCTATCGAGTACCCTTGTTTTGACCACCCCACCATCATTCACCATCCCTTATACCTCGAGTACCCTCGTTTTAACCTCTCCCCTAAAAAATTGTTTTTAATTTTCTTCTAGATCCCTATGAAAAGGTTTGGCAGACGAAACAAGTTTCTCCATCCAAGTGTGTCCCTGCGTGTGATCCACAAGCCAGATGCGCGTGCGGACTGGTGTACGGAGGTTATAAGTGCGCATGCCCGCCCGGGTACGCAGGGACTGGTGCCAAGGGAGACTGTAGGAGTATGTATCTAAACTTCCCGTCACAAGGCTGCTAGCGCCCGTATCGCAAGTTTTGTAAAGGCCGGTTTACACTTGCGATTTTTATTGCATTTGTCGCGGCGATTTTTCTCGCGCGAGTTGCAATTCCATCTCTCTAGTGTAAACGAGATGCAAATCCGGTACGATTTCTGTGCTCTCTTTTTTTCAAATCGCATCGTTGCAAAGAGTTTCGAACATGTTTGAAATATCCGCGACATCACGCGACAAAAATTGCGGCAGATTGCGCCGAGTTGCACAAAGTTTACATTAGTGATTTTGAGTTGACGCGTACGTGCGAGAAAAATCGCCGCGACTCGCGCGAAATTGCTAGTGTAAACGAGCGGTTCACACTTGCGATTTTTTAGAGCTGTGATATCAAAGAAGAACAATGGAGGGCGAATCAGCATTTTACGCTAGGCTCCCCACATTCAAAGTCTAAAGTCTTTAAAATTGCATATCCTGCTTGTGAGTACCAATGTGCTTATGTCTCCCAAAAATTAAAATTCATGTCTAAGCCAATGAAAATGCCTATTATTTTCAATAGAAATTAATTGCGTTCCAGCATGATTTTCCGTTGGGTTGCTTAGTTCTTATACGGACAATTATTTAATGAACTCATCTTATTGTATTTGTTGTAATTGTGTAGAGTGTCCACATGGTACATACAAGGGTTTTGAGGGGTATGCACTGGAGTGCACAGCGTGTCCCAAGTTTTCCACGCACATGCTTTTTGGTCAAATAAGCATTCGACATTGCGCTTGCCAAGATGGCTACGAAGGGCAACCCCAGAATGGCTACGACTGCACTAGTGAGTATTTCAGAGTTCTTTCACTTTCAAATATCAATTACAGCTGTTTTGAGTATTCTGCGAACTCTCGCGTTCGACTTCCAATGGCGTTCTAGCTTCCGTCAATCAAACTCTGAGGTCAAATTTGAGTCTTAGCCGACCGTACGTTACGCCATTTGTTTAGAAAAAGATAGTAAAAGATGCTGTATGTTGGAGCATTTCACTAGGATGGCAAATAACTGATTTCTTTGTATTTTAAAGAGTTTCAAAGTTTGATTGACGGAAGCCAGAAAGCGGTTTGACGGTTGGAAATCGATCTCAAGAGTTCGCAGAATACTCAAAACAGCTGTAATCATTGTTTTTTTTTTGGCTGGATCATTGGGAGGACTGGGTCGAGTCGCGCGCGGGCTAGCTGTGGTTTTTCTTAGCGTCGTTACCCAGCCAAAGTAGACAGATCAAGAATTCGAATATCTGTAATTCCTACAAGTTTTCATTTAAAATTTCAAAATTGTCTTGACACTCTTGCCAGTCGGACCAATAATTACACAGATCAAGAATTCGAATATCTGTAATTCCTACAAGTTTTCATTTAAAATTTCAAAATTGTCTTGATACTCTTGCCAGTCGGACCAATAATTACACAGATCAAGAATTCGAATATCTGTAATTCCTACAAGTTTTCATTTAAAATTTCAAAATTGTCTTGATACTCTTGCCAGTCGGACCAATAATTACACAGATCAAGAATTCGAATATCTGTAATTCCTACAAGTTTTCATTTAAAATTTCAAAATTGTCTTGATACTCTTGCCAGTCGGACCAATAATTACACAGATCAAGAATTCGAATATCTGTAATTCCTACAAGTTTTCATTTAAAATTTCAAAATTGTCTTGATACTCTTGCCAGTCGGACCAATAATTACACAGATCAAGAATTCGAATATCTGTAATTCCTACAAGTTTTCATTTAAAATTTCAAAATTGTCTTGATACTCTTGCCAGTCGGACCAATAATTACACAGATCAAGAATTCGAATATCTGTAATTCCCACAATTTTTCATTTAAAATTTCAAAATTGTCTTGATACTCTTGCCAGTCGGACATTATTATCAAAAGAGGATCACTTCCTTTTAAAGGTATATGATGCCAAATATGGTTTTGGCCGTGAGGTGTTGAAAATGACCATTTTCGTCGGGGATCTGGGTTTCGTACAAGTCCTGGAAACCTTGAAAGTACTTGAATTTGAAATGAATTTGAATTTGAGAGCTGGAAAGTCCTGGATTATCAAAGTATTGGAAAGTCTTGTAAATCTATCACTGAAAATCACAGGTTTATTGTCTACTGTTTTGTGGTGTCTGTCAGAGGACCACCTTGAGCTAGTTATTCTGGAAAATGCTCTAAAAAATCCTGGAAAAGTCCTGGAATGTTTTCATTTCTAAAATGAACCCTGTTTTAAAATTTTATGGTTATTTTGCTCATTTCTTGTGAATTGAACTTTATGTTAAAGTAACTAATGTAACCTTTAAACCGTGTGACAATTCCCCCTTTCAACTGATCATTATTTCCTTCCCCTTGTTTAGTCCTCAGATGTCCGTTGCTGCCAGCACCTCCTAACGGCAAGATCGTGGGGGGCTCGTGTGATCAGGAATATGGAAAAAAGTGCACTGTAGAATGTAATGAGGGCTACAAGCTACTTGGAAGTGCCACCAGAAACTGTGTCTTCTTTTCCAGCCCTAGTCGCCATGTAAACTGGGACGGGACTCCTGCTCAGTGCCCACGTATGTACAGTTTCATTCGCAGAGCATGTGACGTCGTACTCGAAAATAGCTTAGGCACTCTCTAAAAACGGAGCACCCAAAATGTGACGTCGTACTCGAAAATAGCTTAAGGCACGCTCTAAAACGGAGCACCCAAAATGTGACGTCGTACTCGAAAATAGCTTTAGGTACTCTCTAGAAACGGAGCACCCAAAATGTGGATAACTTTAGGCACTCTCTAAAAACGGAGCACCCAAAATGTGACTTCGCACTCGTAAATGGAACGCTCATCCGAATAAGCAGAAGCTATTGCCCTCTGGGTTCGTAATGGCTCCTAAAACCTTGAAAGTCCTGGATTTTTATTAGACTCCTGGGAAGTCCTTCTGGAATTTCGAGCGAAGTCCTGGAAAACTCCTGGAAAAATAATAATAAAAATAATAATAAGTATTTATATAGCGCATTTTCCTAATGTCCAAATGCGCTTTACATTCATTTAAAAATAAGCTTTAAAATAAACAAATTGAATCAAAATTAAATGAAACAAGAATGTAATCATTCTAAAAATAGTTTCCAAGCTTGAAACGTTATCGAAAATGGGCTAACAAGGCTGAACATTTTCCTGGAAAACTCCTGGAAAAAAATTCCGAAACAGCTCCTTAAAACTCCCGAATTTTTCCCAATTTCTGAGCATACCAACCCTGTGGACCCTGTGCACTGCAAATTGATAACCTCATTCTCGCATCTCTCATTCCTTTCAGTCATCACTTGTCCTGGTATCATAGTGAACAATGCCAAGAAACCAGGCGGTGATTGTAAGCTTCCTAATGGTAGCCCTTCCACTAATTACGAGTACAACACCACTTGTACATATGAATGCGAAAGAGGCTATCGCTTCACAGGAGACATGTCAAGACGCTGCCTGATCAATGGAGAGTGGTCTGGTACCCAGCCAACATGTCACGGTATTTCATCTCTTTCACAATGGGGAGTTTGCAGGTGTTGCGTGACATTTTGAATCTTGATCCTAACAAAATGAAAATACCATATTTGAAAAGAGCTTACCGAAATTAGAAAAAGCCGAAAATTTGAGTTGATTTGGATAAATATTAGCAAAGTTATTGGCGCCCGAAGTAGGCTGTTTCCCTATACGTTTAATGCTCATAACTTCTGTGTTATTTGTCGAAACCAACTCAAATTTGAGGATTTCACATATTTCGGTGAGCTCTTTTCAAATATGGTATTTTTATTTTGCTAGGATCAAGATTCAAAATGTCACGCAACACCTGCAAACTCCCCATTCATTTTTAACTCGTGGATACGCGTAGCGTAAACACGAGTTATTGTGGGGGGCCAAATGTCACTCACTCGCTCGCTCATAAGTGCCATAGGCTCCATAGAAAAATAATAATATCTCGAGAACGGAACATCGCTAGGTGACCAAACTTGGATAAAGTTATCTTCGTGGCAAGGGGGGTCCAGCACGATGCTGAAGTGGCATGATGTCATCGATGACGTCATAAAAAATGATATCTCGAGAAGGGAACATCGCCAGACGACCAAACATATATGAAATGTATCCACGATATCACCGAGGCACTCGGTGCTTTTGATTCTAGTAGACCCCACATATCACAAATGATAATTTCGAGGATCTAAACTGGACCGAGTTGTGGATCTCAGGATCTAAAGCGAGATTAGTTTCATTGCAAAATTTACCATGACTGACAGTGTGTCCTCTTGTAGTAACTTGTAACTTTATTTTATACTCGATTAAAAACATCAGGCAAGAGTAGGTCAGCTGGAGTCGGTCGGGTTTCAAGAATACGACCCCTGAAATCCCTGCGACCCCCGAAATCCCCACGACCAGTTTTCTGTGAACATCGTAAATATGGTGCATAAATGTAGACATTTTTTACCTCTAATCTCTTTCAAACAGACTCAGCGTCATAAGCTGCCACGCATAACATTTTTCTCGTTTAGCTTTAAATGCATTCTTTTTCTCATATTTGATCTGTTAATTTTTTATGTATTTTGTTTTGTATTGCGATAGAATAGCCCCATATAGAGGAGTCGTAATAAAGTGTATCATGTATGTATTTTGCAGAGGTACGCTGTGAAAAGCTCCCCCCTGTCGCAGTCGGAGAGTACGTTGGTCCCGCATCGTGTGGCGTGTCAGAGTCAAAATTCGACACGGTCTGCACACATAAGTGCCCGTCAGGTTACCATGTGCATCCTGGATCAACCGTGGAAGTGACGAACAGTCGTCAGTGTAAACCCGACACAGGGAAATGGGATGGACAACAAAAGACGTGCGTTGGTAAGAGCACTACTATAGCGCGGTTCCCATATAGAGCTCTTTTCATAGAGTCTCATGGGTTTCCATATTCTAGGGAAATGGGATGGGAAACAAAAGACGTGCGTTGGTAAGAGCACTAAGCCCGATTCCCATGTAAAGCTCTTTTCATAGAGTTTCATAGGTTTCCGTATTAACTGAGAGAAATTGGATGGGGAAACAAAAGACGTGCGTTGGTAAAGGCACGGTTTCCATATGGAGCCGCAGATTTCGTAGAACTGTGAAAAAAATGCCGCGACAAAGTTGTGCCGCGCCGCGACTGTGACCGTGCCGCGACTGTGACCGTGCCGCGACTGTGACCGTGCCGCGACTGTGACCGCGCCCCGACTGTGACCGTGCCGCGACTGTGACCGTGCCGCGACTGTGACCGTGCCGCGACTGTGACCGCGCCGCGACTGTGACCGTGCCGCGACTGTGACCGCGCCCCGACTGTGACCGTGCCGCGACTGTGACCGTGCCGCGACTGTGACCGTGCCGCGACTGTGACCGTGCCGCGATTGTGACCGTGCCGCGACTGTGACCGTGCCGCGACTGTGACCGTGCCGCGACTGTGACCGTGCCGCGACTGTGACCGTGCCGCGACTGTGACCGTGCCGCGACTGTGACCGCGCCCCGACTGTGACCGTGCCGCGACTGTGACCGTGCCGCGACTGTGACCGCGCCCCGACTGCGCGATTTCATCCCGTACCTACAGCAGGCCAGGTTCCATGCCGCAACTGCGATCGTGCTGCGCCGTGTCGCGCCACTTTTCACAGTCATACGAAATCTGCTCTAGTTGCATAAAGTGTTCTTTTCATATGACTGTCGTAAAATCAAATGACAAATTAAGTAAATACACCAATTCTGAATAAAACCTATGGGTCATAGGAGTAAACGCAAACTAAGCCTGTTTTACTGTCAACAGTAATCTTAATTCCGCTCTTACATCCATCTTGGTTTCATAGACCATCAGCCGCCAGAGCTGACATGCCCAACCGAAAGCGTACCTTATGGAAACGACAAAGGAAAGAAAACAGCCACAGTTACCTGGTCATTCAGTTATGATGATAACTCCTTGCGTGTCGGTGAAACTTCCCGTAGCGATTTCAAGGTCGTGCTTCTGATCAACCAAAAAGAGACGGATCCCGTTCTCCCCAAGATGCTTGAGCTAGGAAAAAACCGTTTGTACTACAATGTCACAGATCCCGCTGGGAACTTTCGAACCTGCGCTTTCACCATCGAAGTAGAGGGTACGTGCCAATATGTGATTTGTCCGGAAACGTTTATGTCAGGGTCGCTGTAAATACAGAGATCACTTCTGGTCTTTCTTTGTGAAATTAATGCTTCCTAACGGAACGCAGTGTAGCTAGGAAGCTTTTTCATTTCGGCTTGAAGCTATGTATGATTGTCATAAGACAATGCGCACAATTCTTTTGAGTTGTATGTGTTTCTTCATGAAAGTACATGAGTTTTCCATATAGCGGAAAAGAGAAATGAAAGAAACTTTCGTGATATACCTTCTTTTCAGGCTCGTACGCATTTCACATCTCGTTGTTCTCTTCAAAGCGCGCATGCATCATGGGAAGTCGAACTGAAGAATAATCCTTTGCGCGCCAACCAAGTAACGCAATATCGGTAACGCAAAAGCGAAGTAGAAAGAAACACAAGTGACGACTGGAAACGAAGACGAACTTAAGGAATAGTACTTTGCGCGCATACCAAGTAACGCAATATCGGTAACGCTAAAGCGAAATAGAAAGAAACACAAGTGGCGACATGGACATGACATGACATGTGGCCCTTTCTGCCATACATGCGTGCTAGTAGTCCGCATTTTCACCATTTTCTTTCGTTCTAGACCGAGAGCCACCAACTTGCTCCTTCTGCCCTAGCGACATCATCAAAGAAGACCTGACGGGTAGCCAATACCGCCCTAACTGGGACAATCCCGTGTGTTCTGATAACTCTGGGCTCCCTCCAGACATTAATCCCAGTCGCGGGAAGACGGATCCTCTTCAGATCCCGGGAACGTACCCTGTCAAGTATACCATCAAGGACAAAGCAGACAACAGCTACGACAACTGTTCCTTCGTGATCAAACTAATGAGTGAGTATGTCAGCTTCCCATTCTCGTACCAAGAGCTCTCCGGCTCGTCACCTCACAGGCTATGGTGACAATCATTGGTAAGCCGCACCAGGGGATTGAGGTCCTCCCTTAAAAAACCCTGGAATTTCCACTCGTGAATCAGGCCCCTCTGGAAGTTCCATTTTTTTTTCTGGTAAAATACCCCCGGAAAATCTATTTTAGGATAAAATTTCCCTGAAAAGTCATCTTTTTTACCCCTCCTCCTTGGAATTTCCAAGCGCCAGATATACCCCCTCCCGTGCAATTTCCATAGACCAATACACCCTCTCCTGGAAAAAAATGAAAAGGTCCTCAACCCCTCGGTGTGGTGTAAAAATGCAATCAACCATTTGTTGACCTTTGTCCTCTAAATATTTGTCTCATTGCCGGGTTGCATATCGTGAGTGCATGGGGCGAATTCCTTAATATTACAATTTTTACGATACAACATCGAAAGAAAAGCCGAGCATGTTGACCTGTACAAAATGCCGGAGGTGAATACTGAACGACATACAGCCATTTAAAAACTCCAAAATTTAGCAGGAATTGTATGTGAGTCCGGACGTGGCATCTGGCAAACCATACAAATCTGGTTAAATTATTAAGAGTTTTTGAATGGCTGTATATCGATCAGTACATCAGTATAAGAGTGCAGTATTTTTATATCATTTTTATATCATATTTCAACATTTTTATATCATATTTTAGAAAATAACACCTATTTTATATGGTGAATGTGCGCATTCTGATTGGTTAAAAGGCGTGTTTGTAAGAGACCTGAGAAACACGATTGTCACGCAACGCTGTCGCGCGTGTGTATGTTATTTTCTAAAAGCAATAAAAGTACTTTCCGCTTGCTCTCTGGTTTCTTACAAACACTCGGGGAATGTTGGTCGAACTGATAAAACTTGAAAGACACTCTCCTTCGGCTCGTGTCTTTCAAGTTTTGATCAGTTCTCCCAACATCCCCCTCGTGTTTGTAAGAAACCAGAGAGGGCGCGGAAAGTACTTTTATTGCTTAAATGTAAAATGTTTATGTATGTCAGTGTATATTTTAGTTTATACCCAGGGCTCCTATTGATAGCAGGATGGCCCTTGTGGCTACCTGGAATGGACAACCCTGGGTGTTTAAATTTTTAATTTTAAATAAAGGCTTCTCTCTCTCTTCTCTATATCGATTTCGTGCGCGCCTGGAATCTGTCTCGGAAAACGACTCTCGAAAACAAACAGAGCCGGATATGCAGGCTATACTGCTCCTTTTGACGCCAACCTCAAGTCACTCAAGTAAAGTTACTCAAGTGCGCGCCCAAAACCAGTTCGTAACTGGCTTGCTACAATGTAATACGAGGTTTTGGCGTGTAATATGGCTGCGTATCTACACTCCATTTGACCTTATATGGTAAAATGACGTCACATTCATATAATAATTGCTCGAAATGAGCGTAGTGAGCGGAGAGCAAGTCTAATTTTGTACAAGGGGAGTTTGATTTCACTGGTAGCACAATAATTTTCATGTTTGGATCCCTCTCGCGACGTTTTCGTCGCATTTTAGTGTTTTACGAACAATATTTTCCCATGTTTCAGCAACAGTGTTCGTTCTTGAGTAGTGACTGCTGCTTTTCAGCGGAAATATAGCGCATCGCACATGCGCGAGATAATATTGTAGGAGAGGTATTTTCGGGACCATTGGCGGGATATTTGCGCGTTTTACGAACAACGTTCGAGGGACATTTTCGCGACTACGAAGAACGCCCGTGTTTAAGCGACGCCTGGTTTAAATTCCTTTTTATTTCTATTACCCAGAAAAAGAATGCAAGAAGCCCGTTCCACCAAAGAACGGTAGCGCGCAATGCTATCCGTTTGGCGCCACTTTGAGCTGTCAGATCGCCTGCATGAGGCCAAACGACTTCACGAAACCTCCGGCAGTTGCCTACTGGTGCTCAGACGGCAATTGGCAAAAGTATCCGGGAGATGGACAGCCTGCTCTTCCGTTGCCAGATTGTTCAAGTAAGGAGGAATAAGTGCACATGATCTAAATCAATGTAGTTGATAATGACAAGTGATGATAATGATGACAATACAGCGCGTAATATAGCGATTTATTCTTGGCTAGCTTTTAAACCCGAGTTGAGGATGGAGTTCCCTCCCCTCCCCTCACCTCCTCCTTTTCCTCTTTTCTCTGGGGGGAGGTGAGGGGAGGACCCTGGCGCGCAAAGAAAGGAAAGGAATTTCTTTGTTTTATAAGTCCACTAAATTGCTCGCGCGCTTTTGTAATCGCGTGAAATATTGTTTCATCACATGGGCTGTCTGAGTTTATTGCGAAGAATATCAACAAGAAACTTGGCTTGTTGGGATTATCCTTTAACTTAAACATACGCAATACATTGTAAATTTGTTTTGTTTTCTTCTCTCTTTCTTTTACAGGAAGAGCGAATCCCAACAAGGCCGGCATGACGGCCCGTCCTGAGTTTTACTTTACCGGCAACTGTAATGATCCGAACGTAAAAGCGCAACTAAAAAAGAACTTTATCGCTGTAATAAAATCCCCCATGGTCCTTCCGTTCTTGTGCCTTGTCAACCCAGCTTGCACCGAAGATAAAATTGAAGTTTATTGCGGAGAAATCGATGCTTCCACACGACGGCGAAAACGCGCCAATACCAAAAAGGTAACATTTGCTTACGAAAATATTTTTCATAAGCCCGTGAAATTGATTGGCTCATTGCTTTTTTCTGCTTTGCCGGAAACAAAATGGCGGCGCCATGGCGAATTCAACAATACTGTATACAGTTTTCAAATGCGCCTTGAGTGCGACTGCTTTTCTTGGTACTGTTCAATAGGCCATGTTCTAATGCCTACAAACAATAACCTCAAGTCGAGGCTCTCTTCTAAAATTACTGTAAATGTATTAGAAGTTGGAGAGAGCCTCGATTTGAATCTTTTGTCTTGTGAGCATTGGAGCGTATTCCGAACCTGGGCTATTGTTTAGTATAATTTCCTTTGGTTTAGGTTTCGTTCAAAGTGAACTCTGTCGAGACGTCTAGTACAATCACCCCTGGCAGCGATGATGAAAAGAAATTGACTTGTATAATCAGTTGAAGACTAAAGTTGATGGTGAGAAAGTCAAAACTGAAAGCAGCTTAAATGTAAGTAACCTCACATATTTACTCTTTATTGTTCTAGATTACCTTTTCCCACTTTAAAAGCCCATCACCAACCGGGAGCCTTTGCGCCCTGTTTTCTTTTGTTTTCAAATTGATCCATTGTTTTTCGGGTGCTCTGATTGGCTAAGAGTCCGCAAAGGCTATCGGTTGGTGATGGGCCTTTAATGAAGTAATATACCATTTGGCGGTTAATTCCTCCATTTGATAGGAGCGATTTCGCAGAAATCTTTCGCCATCAGTGGAAAGAGCATCCCGAATTTAGTAGGTATGCCAATTTATAGCACCATAGGATGAAAACTAGTGAAGATATGATCCCGAAAAGTTCAAATATTTTACATTGGTACTTTTGCACCTCACCATACAAACCCCTGTAAAAATTCCGACTTTTGCAAAGCCACATCTTCTCGTCGTCATCCTATAGTGCTACAAATTGGCATATCTACTACATTTGGGGAGCTCTTTTCGGGTTATTGTGACAGCTTTCTGCCAATTCACACCTATCAACTGGCGGAATAAACAATGGTCCAAGGGTTATGGAGACCTTCAAAATCAAACCAAAGTAAAGGCAATACGTTTCAAACGTTTTATTTTTAGTAACAATATTTTTTACCAAGCCATTTCTCGAATCTCTAAAAGAAACTTATTTTCCAATTCGGATTTTATTTCTGTGTTCGTTTGTTTTTCCAGAATGTGGACTGGAACGCATTCAAAGTGAACACAGGATTGGATCTTGGTGGGGGCGGAGAAAAATTCAAACTCAAAGTGGACGCGTATTGCTCTGAGGATGGTTCAGTGGTTCGAAAGTGCCCTAAGAGCGACCTACTCTACAAGTCTCAGTGCAACCAAAAGTTAGAAACTGCCGAGGTCACCAAGTGCAGTGAGTTTTCATTAAGCTGTCGTTATTTAACATGACTGCAGTGTATAAGAAGCCGAATGCGTCATTTTCTTCAATGTCGCTTTGTGGTTTAGAAACGAAGTTTCACGTGTGATCTGACTCTATCCTGAATGACTAATGTGCTAGCCAAAGCTCATAGCAATATACTTTGAACTTTGTAACTTTGAACATCAATTTTTTAAAACGTGCAAAAAAAAGAATTATAATTCTCTGTGATATGCACTTAAATTGGACTTATTTTCGGCTCTCTGTGTTTATTTTTAGCATATTTTTCGGACGGGGTGCACCCCTAAAACATACCAAAATGGGTGTGGCCAAGCTTCAGAATAACCTGTAAAAGATACCGTTAACAAACACGGAAAATGTTAAATATTTCCCAACACTTGATACAATGCCACAAAACTGACAAAGGTTTTTGCGATTCAAAGCGCGCTTTTCTTAATTTGAAGGGCAAAGTTAAATTGCTTGATTGGACACCCTAACAGATAGCAGATCCCAAAATTTTCTGCTTTTTATATTTTTACCGCAGCCCGCAATTTTAGCCCCTAAAAGATACGACGAGCACCCGCGGCCGACCAATATGCCCCCCCCCCCCCCCGTATGGGCTTATTACGACAAAGACAATGAAAACTCTCTGTTACTATGTATGCAAATGAGCTACAAGGGACACAATGAAGTTCACCTACACCTACACCTAATAGAGCAGATTTCGTATGACTGTGAAAAGTACCGTGACACGGCGCAGCACGATCGCGGTAGCGGCACGGAACCTGGCCTGCTGTAGATACGGAATGAAATCGCGTAGTCGCGGCACTTTTCACAGTCATACGAAATCTACTCTATAATGATCACCTTCTTGTTTCATTTTTTAACTTTCTTAGATAAACGTGGGCCTGGATTATACTTACCCACTGGTATCCACTGGTACTGTCTGATTCTATGTTGCTATTTACGCAAATGAGCTAAAAAGGCTTTCAATGTTTCATCTTATTGGAAGCATGGGTGACGCATCGTCTAGAGCTCTTCCCTCTCACCTCTGTGCACCGGGTTCGATTCCCAGTCGGGACAGTTGGGATGTGAAGCACGGGTGGCGCAGCGTGTAAAGCGTTTGCCTCTCACCTCTGTGCACCGGGTTCGATTCCCAGTCGGGACAGTTGGGATTTTTCTCTGCTGTTTCGAACCTTGTGCTCATCGTGGGTTGAAGTGACTCGTCATTTCTCCTGTGTTTCACGTCTTTCGGTTGAGACAATAAACCGAGGTTCCGTCTCTCAATACACTACACCAAAGCTGATCATGAGAGACGTTAAAGAATCACTGGGCTTGCTCAGTGACAGAACTCACTACAATATATGACATGTAACCCCACTCATGATTGCAAACTGCGCTGTAAAACTTAGAGATCAGTAATCTCGCAATTTGTAAAGCACTTAGAGCCTACGGAATTAAGCGCTATATAAACACATACATTTATTTGTTTTTCTCTTTTTAGTCCGTTGCCCAGTAGGGACATATTACGACAAGGGCAAGGAGGACTGCTCGGTATGCTCTGAAGGGCACTACATGAATGAGGAAGGGGCCTTCCAATGTAACCGCTGTCCTGAAGGAACCTGGACCTTTGGAAATCATAAGGAAAACTTCACATCGTGTCAAGGCAAGATTACACACTGACATAACACATAGTTTTTAAGGCCGTTAAACATTTGCGATTTTTGTTGCATGAATTTGTTGCGTCGATTTTTCTCGCGCGAGTTGCAATTCCAACTCCCTTGTGTAAAACAAGATGCAAATCTGTATGCTCAAATGTCCACATAGAAGGCTCTCATGTCCAAATACGAGCGTCATTTGCATTTACACACATTGCTTTGTTCTATTATAGGACATGGACGCATGCCCGGACTCTTATCCCCTTAAGATCGTCCAGTAGTATTCATGCAATCATATCGCTACAATCCATGTGGGATCACTCGCGCATGTCATGTACATGATAAACTTACAATAGAACGGAGCAATGTGTATAAATGCAAATGAACCTCGTATTTGGACATGATAGTCTCCTATTGTACTTCATAAATATTCGCATGCTAATTTTCGGCCCAGTCATCAACAAGAATAAACATACTTTTTCAAATGGCCTGAATTCTTAGGTGGAAAAACTCATTGGCCCTCTAGTATTTCCTATAAATCGAACATATATTAGAAACAAACATGCATAGAAATGTTTTACCTGTGGTTGCGATAACTTTCTGAATTCACATCAAACAGTAGCAGTTTAGATGCCCTCATTATCCTTTGCGCGCTTCAAGCTTATGGGCGTGTTTGGTGACAACGTTTCCCGGAAACGGTATATACTGATTCTCTTTTGGTATTTATGCAAATGCGCTAAAAGGGACAAAATGGAGCTTGCCTACACCTAATACAACAACAATGAATACTCTAAAATAGCCAAAACCAAGAAAAAAAAACAGTCCCGGAGCCCCCACTCACTACACCCTTTCCAGAGCGCTCTACACAAGTGTACTACTGCCACCACTTGCGCATGTCAACTAACCTTTGCAGGTTAATAAAGATAATCATTAAAACAATAATCCTTAATCTAATATTGAGAACCAGTTGAATATAATGATCACCTCTATGTCTAACTTTTCTTAGATGAATGTGGACCTGGATACCATTCACCCACTGGTATCGCGCGTTGTTTCCCGTGTCCCGCGGGAACCTATTCTGACGGCAAGCGAAATAAAGCGTGTACCACGTGCCCAGCTGGGACCACCTCCATTGCATCAGGATCTAAGATGCTAGAAGACTGTGGAAGTAAGTAGTATGAGACTCCACATCTGCAGAGTTGACGTATCAGTCTACTGGCTCAATGACATTGATCCCTCTGTCGACCAGGTCTGGAAATTAAAGAGCCTGTGTCAGCCGCCATTGTGACATCATAGCACATACCAAGTCAGAGAAAGCATCCATTTCCATCGGTTGATTAAGAGAATATAGAGCAATGTTCTCGATTGAATTTGGTAAATCAAATATGAAACTTTGTTTTTAGATGTTGATTTAAAATGAAATGCTCAGCTCAATTCACATACGGACAATATTAATTTCTAGAATGAACCATAATCAAATGGGACTTTATAGGGCTATTTTTATTGTGTACATGTTTGTGTGGCTACCTGTGTCTCTTTGTTTGTCTATCTGTCTATCTATCTTCGTTTTTAATTCTTGCAAACTTTCTCTATTTTTGATTTGACTAGTGCAATGTGCCCCGGGGACATATTCATATAATGGAGTGGAGCCCTGCCAGCCTTGTCCCGCTGGGACCTATCAAAATGGTACCGGTCAAATAGCGTGCCTCCCCTGTCCTGGTCGACTCTCCACCTACGGGTCAGGAGCCGATAACGTAGGAAGCTGTACCGGTGGGTATAATATATAGATTTAGGCACTGCCTAAAAGCGGAGCTCGAATCAGTGCATTGCTGTCATTGAGGTATCGACTTTTCTAGTTTCCTAGCTGTACCAGTGGGTATATAAGAAGTTTACCGTTGATGAAGTTATTTCACTGTTTTCGTATTATTTGAATTACAACATGCTTACAATATAAAGCATGAGAAAATGTTTGATGCTTTACATTCTTATAAAAAAACTCTATGTTAAAAATTTATTATTACAATTGTTTTGTTTTCATATGTAAAAATGTTAACAAAAAAGGACTATTTATATTGGTCATACGCCATGGCTTAAAAAAACTTCGCTTGAATCCTTCTGTTCGGCACCTCGGCAGGGAGATTTCATTTTTGGATCGTAAATTGCGCGTTTGTACTTCGCTGCGCCGTGCAGGAACGTGACAGGACAAGACGTTCTTCTCGCAACCCTCGTACTGCAGAAACTCATCCATGGGAAAAGCTGAATTTCCCAAGGCACACGCATGGGAAGTGTTCGGAATTCACATGGACAGCCTTGGGAAATCCGAACACTTCCCATTCTTCTACCATGGGAAATTCAGCTTTTCCCATAGATGGGTTTCTGCAGAAATTCGCTGTGTATATGGGAGACTCAGGGTTAGTACCCATTCAAGTACGCAAAGTTCTCCAAACAAAAACATTTTGACCTTCATTTATGTCCTCTTGTTTTTTTAGAGGTGAACAACTGCGTTTCAAATCCGTGCAACTTTAAAGGCACATGCGTAGACACGAAGGAGTCTTATCGATGCGAGTGTCTCCCGGGATTCCTCGGCACTAATTGCGAGAACATCATTAACGCATGCGCAAATAAGCCGTGTTTCGGAGGCGCCACGTGCGTTAACAAAGTACTGCAGAGTTTAAAGGTAATGCCTTTTTTGCTTGTTCAGGGGGGGATTTAGGAGGGGGGGGGGGGCTCCTTTCTCGGGAGATTTTCTCATACATTTACTGTTTGCTGCAGGAAATTTGTCAATTTGTCAATCACCGATTCCCAGTCTGGGTCAGTTGGGATTTTTCTCTGCTGTTTCGACCTTTGTGTTCATCGTGGGTTGAAGTGAAGTCATTTCTCCTGTGTTTCACGTCTTTCGGATGAGACAATAAACCGAGGTCCCGTCTTAATACTACACTTAATCAGAACTCACCACACAATGATATATCTAACAACCACTCATGATCGACTCAAGGATCAGACATCCACATCTGTAAACCGCAGCTGAACATTGATATAGATATTTGCGGTATACAAGTGTATACATTTAATTTCACATTTAGATGACCTTTCGTGCGCACGCTCCGAGTTTCTTTTTTTCTCCCTCTCTAAAGTCCTGTGTCTGTGACCGTCTCAAGTTTATGAACTACAAAACGTGTTGTTTAAGGTTACTGAGAACCTTCGCGGCACGTCCTCGGAAAAACAATCATACACGTCCTTAGTTTAACCAAAATATGTCAACCTATATATCGTTGGAAAGCTTATAGAATGGACTAGCGGGCTATGGCAAAAAGAAATCACTTATTGATACCTGTATTTTTTTTTCAAGCACTGATTGAATATTTTGGTGTGCCATTTTCACGAGCTAGCGCTGTCGAACTACTGGACCATGACTCCCAAGTAACATATTATTTTAATCCTCAAAGGTGTTCCTCAAAAACCGTGTCTGCGTTTTTTTTAATTTTGTTTAGTTCAAAAGTTATGATTTTTTTAAATTTTTAGAGCGTGAACATTCTATAAAATTTGACCTTCGAAATTTAAAAGTTCAATAACTTTTGAACAAAGCAAAATTTTAAAAATCGCAGACACGGTTTTTGAGAAACACCTTTAAGGATTAAAACAATGTGTTACTTTGGAGTCAAGGTCGAGTAGTTCGACAGCGTTATCTCTTGAAACTCTCACACCCGAATTTTTAATAAAACCTTAAAAAAATTTAGTTATGAATTTTTTTTTCTTTTTGCCATAGCCCGCTAGTCCATTCTATAAGCTTTCCAACGATATATAGGTTGATATGTTTTGGTTAACTAAGTGCGTGTAGAATTGTTTTTTCAAACACGTGCGCGAAGGTTCTCAGTAACCTTAACGAAATCAAAATACATAGGTGGTTTTAGCACCCGGGAACAAATCATTCTCGTACCTAGAAATCGCCAGCTAGTTACCTCGCAAGGGATGCTCTGGTGACAGCCATTTGAAGGCCTTCGCTGATTGGCTGAAATGGCGCGCATGCGTACAGAAAACGAGCTTAATCTCGCTTTTGAAAACACATCTGGTAAAATAACACTGACATTCGTTTGCTGGTCGCATTTTCAACCTATGCCTATACTTGGAATCTGCGCTCAATGAATAAGAGACTTTTAATACAGCCCTCATACAACCTGAAATCATATGGCTCTAAATCCTTTTCTTATATGGCACCTAAACTATGGAACGCGCTACCTCTTCAAATAAGAACTTGTGAATGCTACAGTACGTTTAAATCTCTGGTTAAAACGCTTCATTTTTAGGAAAACATATGATTAAGTGAAGTATACCATTATTATTTTTATTTTATTTTTTATTTTATTTCTTTTTATTCTATTATTGTAATTTTTACTACTATTTTAATATTTTTATTGTACATTTTTATGATTTTAGATATCTTGCAATAACTTTTATTTTTCATAGGAATTTTAATCTAGGCCATGTTATCACCAATTGTAAATATCTTAGCAGCTATTTCATTTTAAACTATTGTTATGATATATCATTGTAAAGCGCCACTGGATTTTTAGTAGAAGCGGCGCGATTATTATTATTATTATTGTACGCTCTTCAAGTGATTTTGAAGCATAAATAGGCCATTTCATGCGCGAGTGGCTGTCACCAGAGCCTATCCCGCGAGGTGGGGAGTTTTGAGTACGAGAATGTGAACAAATCTCTCAGATTGTCCCTCTTCCTTTATAGGCTGACGGCTACATATGCTTGTGCCCACCAAACTATCAGGGCGCTCAATGTGACCAACCCATCAAAGTTTGTGACACTCACAACCCTTGCGTCCGCGGTAAATGCCTCGAGAAGGCCAGCGGTGCTCAGTGCGAATGTCCCCAAGGCTACGAGGGACAGTTTTGTGAAATCAACGTGGACGAGTGTGCAAAACATCCGTGCCAGAACAATGCCGTCTGCATAGGTAGGTCCTATAGACCTTTTTCCAAAATGGCCGCCGCAAATTCACATGTCTTAAAATTAAACTGACTGAAAATCAAATACTGGCACTAGAAAGAGTATCCTCACATTAGTAATCCTTTAAATTTTCGTTATGCCAAATCCCATGTCGGCTGAGAAAGCAGAGTCTAAAAATTGAAAATTTTACAGAGATTTGTATGGGGAGTATGAGGCATACCCTCAGTCATACAAACGTCTGTAAATTTTCAAATTTTCAACGTTCGTTTTCTCAGAAGATATTGGATATAATGCAGCGAAATTTTGTAGTTTTACTAAAGTGATGATGTGTGTTCTAGTGCTGGTGTTCATTTGTAATAAAAATGAATTTGAATTTTCGGCGGCCATTTTGGAAAGGTCTATTATTTAGGTGACTATAATTAGGAAATAATTTTAAAATGAAAAACCTTATTACTGGTCTTATTTTATCCTTATGACGCTAGTGGGGACTAAGCTTAAAACAGCAATTGCTAATTGTTTCCTACCCTTAATTTTCCAGGCGGAATCGACGAGGTTAAATGCATATGTAAACCCGGCTTCTCTGGCCAGTTTTGTCAAATCAATGACGATGACTGTGGCTTCAGCAACCCGTGTAAAAACGGAGGCACCTGCAAGGACGGGGAGAGGTCGTACACGTGTGCATGTCTCCCGGGGTACACTGGTGCTCACTGTGAGGCGGAAGTCCAAGAATGTCAGGCAGAACCCTGTCAAAATGGCGGGAAATGCACCAAGATGTTTAACGGTTATGACTGCGCGTGTCGGCCGGGGTATAGTGGCAGGAATTGCGAGAAAGGTGAGGTCATATAAACGGCATCCGAGTTGTGTTATCTTGTCGTATCAAGAAAAGTTTGGCGTGGGCTGTTTCTTTTTTCTTCAAACTTCTTGCCGGGCCCAGTGATTAAGAAAAAAAAAACAAAGGGCGTCCAAGAGATCGATGTTTCTCGAGCATATCTGGTAAATTATCCTGCCCCTTTCGTTAAGATACAAGGGCAATACAGGAAATCCATTTGGAGATCGAGTAATTTCAGGTTTAAGATGGATAAAATATTGTACCAGAGTAATATCAGGGATATTCGAATTCTGTTTGCATTTTGTAAAAGCTATAGATTTTTATCTTTGACTGTAACTAACACCAAAAAAAGATTTCCATTTGAGCCTGTAAAAATAATTGTCGATGCTGAAAAGAGTAGTGCAAACAAAAGAATAACATCTTGCCAATTTCATTCCACTACCATTTCCCAGAGTTTTGTAAGAACTTTTCTTCTTTTCACAGGATATTGAAAACAGATTCAAAGTTTGCAATGCAGTACAATGCCAATGATGTTGGTACAATATTTTTGTCCACTGCTTACTCGAACTGCTGGCGGATTCCTTCTTCAAGACCTTCCACTTTTTTTCGCTAAGATATGTTGGAAAACACTTACAGATATTCCAAATAAGGCAAGGGGATGTCTTGCAACAAGGAAGTCTTGCAACATCGGCGAGTGTTTGAGTTCGTAGCATTATAAAAATTCAGCCTGAATTGTGAGAAACTGACCTTATTATAATATAAAAACCTGTTCAGACCTCGGAAATTCTAGGTTCTTATATGCACTTTTTCGTCGTTAGCTCTTTCCTCCGACTATGACATCTCCTTCCGCGAACGTGTTACAAGGGCGAATGCACGGCCGAACAAGAACATCCAGGACCTTACCGCTTTTACCATCTCCCTGTGGGTCCGCACAGATGATCAACTTCCCGGCACCGCTCTGTCATATGCCGTGAAGGTATGTGTTAACAAAGAAATGATACACATATGAGCGAGGATGACCAAAATGATATGATCGTGCCCTCTTAAACTGGGTAGGGCCATTGTTTTGTCCGAATGACGTGAAACATAGTAGAACGCAGTTCAACCCCAGTAAAGAGGCTCAGATAATCAAAATTCTCACAATATCAGAAGAAATAGCTCTAGATATTATTGTAAATTAATGTTTTTTATTTCGAGTTTTTATCGTTCTTCCCTGGTGATTTATGTAGCCCTGCATTCTCAGTTTTTACCGTACATTCATTACATATAGTTTTATAGTTTCATTACATGTAGTTTTAACGTAATTCTTCACACAAATCAGAAGCGTGGGAACCCTGTGGTTCACCTCACAATATGAACCAGTTTTGACCACGATCCAAACATATAGAGGAAGCTGCTGTCGCCCGGCCGAGAGTCGTCGATCCTATCTTTCCCTTTATCATTGGTCTTATGCCGAACTTATACCCCGAACCGTAGGACCTCTCAAGCCTGAAGGCCTCCCAGCACACTATTTGTTCGTGAAACTTTTCCCCGGCATCAACATGCGCTGTTTTCCAATCGCGCATTTATATATTGTGTGTTTTAGAGTCGATCGTTACGGATTTCTGTTCTGTCTGTTCTATCGCCTTCCGATTTCCATACTAAACGCGTTCACGAGAGACTAAGACGAACCTCGACTCCAATAACGCAGCTTATCCGAGAGGCTCAAGGGACGAATTGGCCTCGATTTTGCACCAAGTCACAGGTCGCAGTGCAGTGTGGGTTCTTTTGCTTGATCGGAAGATTTCTCCTAGGATGGAGTTGTAATCATTTGCTAAATCGTAGACTTATTTGCTAAATCAAATGTTTATGAATTAGCCAGATGATAAAGTGACTCGTGGCCAGGGAGCCAACTGACTCGGTGTAGTCAGAAACAAACAAACGAACTAACCTCCCAGCATTTCCCTTTCCATTATTGGAAACTTCTAGTTTTAATGTATCTCTCACCTGAGTTTTATGGTTTCCATCATATTGCAAACGTACCTTCAATCTTGTTACCTTTTTTGTACTTTTTCGCAGGATCCGAGTACGTCCATGATTCAGGACAACGCTCTCGCACTCCAGGACCTTGGCGGACTCAATCTCTTTATTAATAATCAAACCGCCTTCCTGGGCCTCGATATCATCGACGGTTTCTGGCATCACGTGGCGGTCACGTGGCAGAATAGTAACGGCGCGTGGAAGGTGTGGAAAGTTTTATTGAATGACTGTTATGATTGTTGCGTGACAAATATATGGAGTGTTGTGTGACGTATGCCTTGCACTTGAGGTGTCTCGTGACGTATACTGTATGGAAAATTTTATTGTGACTGCTGTTATTGCTGCGTGACAAATGTGAGGTATGTTGCGTGACGTATGTCATGCGCTTGAGGTTTGGCTGGTGACGTATGCTATATGGAAAATTTTATTGTGACTGTTGTGATTGTTGCGTGACAAATATGAAGTGTGTTGCGTGACGTATGTCATGCGCTTGAAGCGAGTCTCGTGACGTGTGCTGTATGGAAAATTTTATTGACTGTTGTGATTGTTGCGTGACAAATACGAGGTGTGTTGCGTGACGTATGTCATGCGCTTGAGGTTTGTCTGGTGACGTATGCTATATGGAAAATTTTATTGTGACTGTTGTGATTGTTGCGTGACAAATACGAGGTGTGTTGCGTGACGTATGTCATGCGCTTCAGGCGTATCTCGTGACGTATGCTGTATGGAAACTTTTATTGTGACTGTTTTGATTATTGCGTGACAAATGAGGTTTCTTGCGTGACATATGCCGTGCGCTTGTAGTATGAAGGAATTTGAAGAATTCACAAGAATTTGCTTTCGTATCAGACCTACCTCGACGGGGCGCTTGCCTACAGCTCATCCGAAGCCTTTCAGCAAGGAGAGGTGATCCGAGGAGGCGGAGTCATGATCGTGGGTCAAGAACAGGACGAGTTGGGCGGTGGATTCAACACGCAGGAAAGCTACATTGGTGACATGAGCCAGGTAAGAGGGAGAAACGATCGGAGCACCCGAGGACAAGTGGGTTAAGGGTTTCAAGGTAGAGGAGGGAGGTTAATGCTAGTTAGACTGCTTGCAGCCCCTTCTTTGGCGAACGTTCGTAAATCGAGAGAATTTTTTTTTTTACCCGCGGCGGCGCGCTTCGGTTTGTTTACGGTGTAACTCGACACCGTAAATAAACCGAAGCGCGTCGCCGCGGGTAAAAAAAAACATTTCTTTCGATTTACGAACGTTCGTCGAAGAAGGGGCTGCAAGCAGTCTAATGGCTAGTCGGTAGGAAAGCTACATTGGTGACATGATCCACGCAAGATGGAGACACGATGGGAGCACCCGAGAAAGAAAGGTGTAAAATAGTGGGTTAAGAGTTCCAATGCAGATGAGGGTGGTTATGACTAGTAGGCTGGAAAGCTACATTGGTTACTTGAGCCAGGTAAGAGGGAGAAACGATGGCAGCACCCGAGGAAAAAGGAAGAGTGTAGAATAGAGGGTTAAGGGTTCCAATGCAGAGGAGGGTGGTCATAGCTTGTCGATGGGAAAGCTACATTCAGGGTTCGTACGGCTCCTGGAAAACTTAGAAAGTTTGATATATTATATGCTCCTTTCCTTTTCTTTCAGCTAAACATTTGGAGCCGCGTGTTCAGTGCTAACGAGATCTACAACCTGGCTAACAGCTGTGACGGGAACAAGGGAGATGTCATCTCTTGGGCAGACTTCAGAGAGGCCCTGTCTGGAGCGTACACAATCACTTCAACCTCATATGCGTGCAAGTGTAAGTGTGGTCCGTAACAAAATATATGGTGTCATGTTTTATGTCATGCCAAAACACTCGTTCCCACTTTAAAGAAGCCTACCCGCCTTCCCACAATGCATTGCTTTGTATTGAGTTACACCATTCAGTGCATCAGAATTAAACTCACTTGTGCAAAGGATCGATTCAAGTCTCTCATGTTTGCTATCCAGAATGTGACAGGCTTTTGTTCTTGAGACTCAAGGTTTCGATGATATCAAAAATGGCGCAGCAAACCAATGCATTCCAATTAGTGTGTGTCGGCTTTTATCAAACTATTCCGACTGAGGGAAGCGGCAGAGAGTTTAACCATGGGTAAGGAACAGTGTAGTCACGAGTCCTCCGTTGGAATCACAGGCGCAAAAAATCATAACTAATCCCATAGAAACCAGTTTATAAACATGAGTGTGTGTTAGTATGGCGAGTTCTGTGACACAGACGTTGAGCAACTTCAGACGTCCCCGTGGTTCTTTAACGCCCCTCTGGTTCAGGTTAGCGTAGTGTATGTGAGAGACGGGACCTACGGTTTAACGTCCTTATCCGAGAAGACGCGAAGGTCTAACCATTTGCAGATGTTAGAGCAAAGGCAGCACCTTCTCCTCGATTATTTAGAAAAGACTCTGACTCTTTGTCTGGCCGGGGTTTGAACTCCCAACCTCCCGCACATAAGCCCGGCGCTCTACCGCTGTGTTAACCAGTCGTCGGTAGACTTGTAACATCTATTTAACAATGCTTCTTTTGTTCCATTTCAGTCGACAACATCCTCCGTTACGTCACGCAATACAGTAACGTCTCCATCCCTGGCCATAACAACAAGATCACGTCATCCACCAATCCTGAGGCTTGCGCCACTCAATGCGATCAAGAAACGGGTTTCCTGTGTCGTACGTTTGATTTCGACAAGAAGTTGAAGAAATGTTCCTTTAGCACGAAACACTCCGCTGACAAACTTGCACAGCTTGACACTACTGCTACTTATGATCACTACGAGATGAGTAAGTCATAGAGCAGATTTCGTATGACTGTGAAAAGTGCCGCGGTACGGCGCGGTACTGTCGCGGTGGCGGTACGGAACCTGGCCTGCTGTAAATGGAATGAAATCGCCAATGAAATCGCGTAGTCGCGGTACGGTCACGGTCGCGGCGCGGAACAACTTTGTCGCGAAACTTTTCACAGTCATACGAAATCTGCTCTAGTTTACATTCTTTACATTCTTTATTGCGTCTCTTGCGTCTCTCAAATCCGGATTTTTCTATGAAAATTGTTTTGGGGCCCTAGGGACTGGGAATAAGTACTAGACCTTGGCTTGGGCGTAATGTTTTCCCATGTCAGATCACGTGGCATTCCCATGAGTATTCTCTGTTTCCTTTCCTGCTACGCACCGAAGGATATATGAATATGGAAGCCTTCCAAACAGAGAGAATACTCATGGGAATGCCACGTGATCTGAAATGGGCTAAACATTACGCCCAAACCGAGGAGGTCTATGGTCGGACATGCGCCATGTTAAAACTATCCCACAAACCATTGCGCACCCTAAAAAAACGGAAAGCGCCTGGGTACGAGAGTGGTGTAAGAACCACTTCCAGAGGACCCCTTTGTGTTTAGTTCTGATTTCATCATGATTCGTTCTACTATTAACGAAGCTTTGTGACGCAATACACAGGTTCTTACACCGGGGTAGGGCCCGATGGTGGGAAGAGACCTCCTGGACTCCTTGTGAATATCAGTATTCTTTCTTGTTCGTGCCGACGTTAATGAACCGCAATCTTTTTACAGACTGTCAAAGAGCTACTGGTGTCGAGTCTTCAAACACACTTAGCGATGACAAAATGTCTGCATCTTCTGAATTCGATAGTCAACATTCCGCTAAGGGCGGCCGATTGAACTATAAGAAGAACGCTGATGCTAATGGAAACACGATACACGTGGGTGCTTGGTGCGCAAAATATCTCAACCCATATCAATGGCTTCAGGTAAGACATGACGTCATTTAGAGCGGATTTCACATGACCATCGTGAAAGTATTAACGCAATTGTGCAATCACTAGCCAATCAGAAACAAGAGTAATTACAACTTACTGCTGAATGGTTTCCTGCCCAGCCAATCAGGAGCCGAACCAATTGGCTAGTAATTCCTTGCTTGTAATTAGTTCCCAATTTGATTGGTTGATAGAAATAAGCAGCCAATGAGAAAGCAAACCAATTGCAAACACGACGGTCATCTGAAATCCGCTCTATTAGTGTAATTACTCAAGCGATTCCTCGCGCTGATTGGTGGAGACGTTCAATATATTTTGCTATATTTACCTAAATTCTAGTTATACACTGCTTTCGAGTGGCATACCGCAGAATATCCCACGCGTCACTTGTATTTTCTGGTATACACACAAGCCAGATCAGGCGAGGGATGCTAAGAAAATACAAGTGGGATATTCTGCATAATTATCCAACTTGTCTCAGGCGAGTACAAATATGGCAGGAGTAAGACTGGAACGAGTCCAAATAAACAGCGATATTTGGACTCTAACACGCTTGAGTTTTTCCACATGCGGCTGAAAGTACTCTATTTCGTGCTGGGGTTTTCATTTGATTCAAGTCTTTTGTTACGTTTTCCCCCTTAGATAATAACGATTCTAACATGCTTGTTTTATTTTGTGATGAAATTTTGAGACTCGAAAAAATATCCGGCGATATTCTACACTCAAATGTCTAATAAGATATATGCATGTTACGAAAATCCATTTGATATATTTTATACCACGCTACAGAAAATTCAAGCCAACATTTTACGTACATGCAGTGCACGATGGAGGGAAGGTTGAATCGTATACCGCTGAATATACACCCGAAAACCAAACGCTCGTATTTCCATCTTCACTGTTGAAGAGGAGGAGAGGCTCTGGTGACAGCCGCGCATGCGTATATGAAAATTACGTATTTTTATGCAACAAAATTTCATGTATAATAGATGTCGAAGACATGGGTTTAAAAGACGACTAGCAAACGAATTGTGGTGTTATGTTTAGCCAGACGTTTCCCAAAAGCGAGATAGAGCTGGTTTTATGTATGCATGCGCGCCGTTTTAGCCCATCAGCGAAGGCATTCTCGAACCCAGAGCTCCCCGGCTCGTAACCTCGCGGGGGAGGCTCTGGTGACAGCCACTGACGCATGCGCGAGATTTGACACAGAGCCGCTGAGAGAAAGACTTTTCAGCGCATGCTCAAAATCAACCAATCAGCGACGGCCCTCAAATGGATGTCCCCAGAGCCTCCCCTGCGAGCAGACGAGCTGGGGAGCTCTGGGTACGAAAATGCAGCGAAGGCTGTCCAGAAGTGACGTGCCGGGGAGCCCTGGGTACGAGAATGTCATCATCACCAATACTATTTTGTTGTATTTTATCATCTTCAGGTCCGCTATGATCACGTGATGAGGATATCGGGTGTAACGACCCAAGGACGAAGTGACTATGGACAGTGGGTGACGTCATACAAGCTCCAATACAGTCTGGATAACAGCCATTGGACCACTTACCCTGATGTAAGTTTAAAAAAGTACCAGAGTCAACTCAAATATCGAATGTGAAATGTAACAGATGCTGACATATCGGAGGTAGTTTTTACGCGGGACTCAGTGTACAATAGACCTCCTCGGCTTGGGCGTAATATTGTCCCATTTCAGATCACGTGGCATTCATTTGAATAATCTTTCTTTGTCTGGGCTGCTTCCATATTCATATATCCTTCGGTGCGTAGCAGAAAAACAAAGAAAGAATACTCATGGGAATGCCACGTGATCTGAAATGGGCAAAACAAATGGGCAAGCCGAGGAGGACTATTGAGATGTTTGCTCAAATCTTTACCTTCAAAATTTGAATAGCCTATAGATGAAATTATATCATTCTTCGTTCTATTCATCCCATCGCATGATAAAACAATAGTGTTGATTATCGTAAAACATGACGCTTAGACGCGCTGGATTTTTCTTGCAGACCCTGACCGGAAACAGTGATCAAAACACGATCAAGAGAA
The DNA here is from genome assembly GCA_033964015.1 of Scolanthus callimorphus. Classification (NCBI taxonomy): domain Eukaryota; kingdom Metazoa; phylum Cnidaria; class Anthozoa; order Actiniaria; family Edwardsiidae; genus Scolanthus; species Scolanthus callimorphus. The sequence goes on from JAWWUD010000243.1 coordinate 36,223, forward strand.
ATGAGGTCCGTGTTTTCCGAGCCAAGTATGTCAGGTTCTTACCTCAAAGCTGGCACGGACATATCAGCATGCGTGCGGAGATTTATGGCTGCCCCGACCGTGAGTATGAGTTGAACCTGGTTCACACGCAACAACATTATCCACGCACAATCTTATGTGAGGTTCACACGATAGTAGGCTATCCCGAGCGTGAGTATGAGTTGAATCTGGTTCACACGCAACAACATTATCCACGCGCAATCTTATGTGAGGTTCACACGATAGTAGGATATCCCGACCGCGAGTACTGATGAGTTGAACCTGGTTAACACACAGTAACATTATCAACGCACAATCCTATTAATAATAATAAGTTTATTTGACCTTGTTGCAGTTGCATGTACAACTAAATATTAGAAAGCAATCCAGCCCACAGCAATAATAGTAATTATGACATTTAATGTAATTATTACTATTATTGCTGTAGTGACATGTCAACACAACAATATTACCATATGCACATTGACAGGTAGAACTACATGGCAGCGCTTACATTGCCGGGATTAATTCCAAGTCTTATGCCCCGTTTCTTTTCCAACAGGCAAGGTCTACCCAACAGACAACGTGAACGAGTGTAGTAGCAGTCCCTGTCAAAATGGGGGAACCTGTCTCAACAAACTCTCGGCATACGAGTGTCTTTGCAAAATGGGCTACTTGGGACCGAACTGCGCCACAGGTAACCCCTGATATATAAGAGTTTTTGAGTATAAGAATTAGCAAATCAGACTGCAGATTCATGATAGTATATGTGAGTTGGTTTCTACTAATACGTATTCATAGTGATTAGCGAAAATGATTTCGAAAGCTATAACCATTAACTATGCTGTGTTTTTTTTTTTTTTTGCTGCAACAATTGGACTACTGATAAAAAACCGGAATCCTAGATTTGCCTAGGTTGGATTTTAGCCATCTTTTCTAAAATCTGTCGCCTTTTGACATTGCATAACTTTCTCAAAACCACCAAAACTTGCAGATACTCGAGAAACTTCTTTCATTTGGTAGCTTTTTCTTCTCTGACGAAAGGGCCTGCGTCGAGATTTGAAAATTGCAGGAAGCCCGCGCGGGCTTATATCACTACAAATATGTGACTTTGTCGTCTAATTGTGTGCGTACAGCTGCCGCCTGTGAGGATCCTGGTACTCCAGTCTATGGTAGCAAGTCATCCAGTAACTACCAATCAGGGAGCACCATCTCATTTAGCTGCCGGTCAGGTTACGCCATCGTAGGGTCATCGCAGCGCACATGTCAAGCGGGCAAGTGGTCTGGTACCCAACCAAGATGTGAAGGTGTGTTGCCTAGCACCGTCCGGCAGTAACTTAATTCGAGATTTAAAAAATTTAGTTGCCAAATGTGAAGTTTGGTCACCATAGAAATCTGGTCGTCATCCTTTTCACCCGAATTATGTTATTATATATTGTTTAGAGATAGACTAAATCGACTAACGGTGTTTAGATCTTGTTGCCACCCAATTCAGATCATGTGATGATTCCTTTAGGTGGTTACAATTGTCCAATTTTTCTCCCTCGGCCGAGTGCACGAGTGTATGTACAGAACTAGCAAAATTACAGCTATATTGCACGAAAAGAGCCGATGGAAATGGATGCTTTCTCTGACTCGGTTGTTTTCCTAGACTTGTTACTAGACGTTTACTATAGGGCTCTTTAAGTGCTACCTTTCGTAATTTGTCGATTTGGTCAGTTTAAGACTTGATTTACCGCTTTATCTAAAATATTGCACGATAAGCTCGCGGCAACATGAATTGTACAGAAATATATCAGACCACTCGAAAGTAGACTGCCCGAGTCCCTTCTTTGGCGAACGTCCGTGAAAACGAGTGCGTGAAAAAACCAGCGCCGATGGCTTTTCGCGCGCGCGGTTTCACGGACGTTCGCTAAAAAACGGACTGCAAGCAGCCAATACCAAAACTGAGTTGATTTGAAATTTCTCTGTCAAATAGTTTTTCCACATGCGGCTGAAAGTACTCTATTTAGTCTTGCTGGATTCTCTCTTGATTCACATCTTTTGTTACGTTTTCCGCCTTAGATAATAACGAGTGCAATGGGAATCACGGATGTGCTCAGCTCTGCATCAATACACCAGGAAGCTTCCATTGCGCATGCGCCAAGGGATATTCCCAATCTGGCAAGTCGTGCTCAGGTATGGAGATCATTTGCTTGATATTTTGTGGATGAAATGTTCAAAATGCTTTAGCCTATCAATTTGCATAGGTCAATAGACCTTTTTCTTGGGTATGCGTGCCCCATATAAGCTCGGCTTCGGTTCTCATACGGCAATTCGATCCCGGCGGCTCGTCACCTCGCGGGAAAGGCTTTTGTGATATGTGTTTGATATGTTAACCACCTTCTCGGTGTTTTGAAATCCATATGAAACACGCTGTCTCGTGTTTGATATATTAAATCTCACATGGATTTTTCAGACATAAACGAATGTGCTATCAATAATGGTGGATGCAGCTTCTCGTGTTACAACAAGAATGGTGGGCTCACGTGCTCGCTTCCAAGCAACATGGCTTACCTAATCGGAGAGCGCTCTTGTCGAGGTGAGTCACATGATCTAGATGGGCAGTGACTGATAATATTCGGTATATGAGACTCCCAGCAGACATATGGATTCGTAGTGTTTGTGGTTTCCCAAAGATTTCTAGGATACTGTGAGTCCAGAAGAAAGGGGAGTCAAGTGGGAGTCCCGAGAAATCAATAGTTAGATTCAGTCGATTTAGGCATGCATGTGGACCTCGAGGGATTTTTCAAATTAATATAGGTGTTATTACTGCCTGATTACCATAGCTCGGTGTGCTGAAAGCTTGGCACCAGTACACATTCTGAGAGCACAAAAACGGATCTGTTCCGAAAAATATCTTCATTCCCCCCCCCCCCCCCCCCACACACACACACACAAAAAAACCCTGACTACGGACCAGTCTACCCCCTTGCTGGCTGGGAAATTTTGAAGCTGAGGTTCTCCTCGGAAAGTACCACTAGGTATTCCCCTGTTACTGATAGACCAATCAGAGTGCGTGTACTATCTGTAATGTTGTGCCTATGTTCTTATACAGACATCGACGAGTGTGCAAAGGATAATGGCGGTTGTCAACACTCATGCGTCAACACCTATAGGGCCCATAAATGTCTCTGCAATCGTGGGTTCCAACTCAACTCCAACGGCAAGAACTGCGACCGTAAGTTACAACAACTCTTTTGTTAGAGCGGTTTTCATGACTGTAGTGAAACCAATCGCAAAGTGATTACACCAATAAGAGTAATAAAAAGTAACTGCGAATTACTCACGACAGTCATCTGAAATCCGCTCTATTGTGATTCATGGAATAATTTACTAACTTTAGAACTCCTAGAAAACGTTGCTTTGATATTGCTTCTAATTTTGATAAACCGTGACGAGCCGTTAGAAGCCCAGCCTCAGTGCAAAACAATAGAAGGTCATAGAATAGAACGAGGAAACAATGGGATGCTTTTGTTACGGAGCGATTCTAGTAAAGATCTAGTAAAAATCCCGTTGTTACATTGGTGGAGAACTCGGGCCTATCGAATCACACAAGATCGTCCGAGCAGCTTTATCATATCCTTTTATTTTCCGCAGCATTGTCGTGCCCCAGCTTGTCCACATCCTTGTCTAATGGTGTCGTCACTGTCAAAAGTAACCTTGTCGGCGCCATCGCAACCTACAAGTGTATCAACGGCTATCGACTCCAAGGCTCAAAATCACGTGAATGCCAAGCTGATACCACGTGGTCTGGCTTCCATGTACAATGCGATCGTAAGTTGACATGGAAACGGTTGTCATAGCGATGGCCATGGTGATAATAATGATGATGTTGGTGATTTTGATGACGATGATGATACATCCGATATCCGGATAACGTGATCATAGCTTACCTGTAGATAATATACTACCAACCGGAAATGAATAGTTAACAATTATTCCTCGAACCCGAATGGACTAATGAATCAGGACCAAGAGGGCGAGAGGAATAATTGTTTTAGTCAAAGCAACACGTTTTCTGGTCTGATCATATGCCACTTCCGAGTTTTCAAATCCGACACTTTTCGCTACTAGTAAGCTATAATTTATAACCTACTAGTAGCTCAACCAATTAGAACGCAGCATTGACAATAGACCATTTGTGTGATTTGACTAATGGTGGATATATCCTGCCACTGCTCGTCGATCTAGGGGGAGAGTTGTTTTAGTACTCGCCAAATTAGTTGAATAAAATCTTAAATTATTGTCAATGTTGCCTAGAAACGTCGCCGATTGATACCTAAGCTAAGTGAATATCCTCGGTAATTCACTTATTTCGGGAGCCAATCAGAGCGCGCGGAATTGAATATCCACTGGTTTGGTGGAGACTAGTAGAAAAAAAAAATAATGATGATGATGGTGATGAACACAACCAATGAAAATACACGTTAGTATAATTACTCAAGTGATTATAAGAATTTCCTAGCGCTGATTGGTCGAGAGGTTCGTTTTCTCTCGCTATAATCACCTACAGGTGTTTACCTACAGGTGATTATAACATTGAAAGGAGTGCGCGCGCGAGCTTTGTCGTGATCGTGAAAAAGTCCATCAAAAAAGTTTTTTCTGTCTAAAAACCTTATGAATCACTTGAGCAATTATACTAAAACAATGAGTCGCCTCAGGATCCGTGATTATCGGCGAATTATTCGCCTATTCAAAGCGTTCAGTCGGTAGATTCCGCCGAAGCGACTCGTGCGATATCGCTTTTTTCGTGGTATTTTCTTAGCGGAATCTAGCCTTCTGAAGCTTCGAATAATCCTATAATACACATAGCTTCACCGACGATTCGTTTTTAGGTGTCTACTGCCGAGAAGTAGGAACCGTTAAGAACGCCGCCCGACAACTTCTCAGTTACATGAATGGGCGTCCTGTGGTAGGGAGCATAGCCAGGTTTATATGCAACGCTCATCACGTCATGCAAGGGTCACGTGATCTTGTTTGTCAGGCCGATGGTAGCTGGAGTGGAGATCTTCCCCGATGTATACGTAAGTGAAGAAGAGGTCCAAATGTTCTGTTTTTAAAATTTAAATTATTTAAATAACGTATCATACTACCCATGTTCCAGAAAACAGCTGCAGTTAACATCAACAAGAACGTCCCAAGTTCTCTTTCTATTTGAATATTTGTCTGTACGTGTGCAATATTTCCTTCCAAGTTAATGATATTTCTGACTGTTCCTGCCCAAATTCTCGCCAGTTTTGGAGCGCGCGCGTGCGGCAGCAGAGAAAGCCAGCGAGAAATGAAGGCCTATACCTGCACTCATACAAAAGTCTGTCAGTAAACTTTCTTATCAACTTCGATATGGCAACCTGAACAATGAAACAGTGCACGTCTACTAAAGTGAAGACACCGAACATTGTTCTTATACAATTTGTTAAACCCTACAACAAAGTGTGTGCTCATTCGCGTCATCTATCTCCACAGCCGCATTCTGCAGTCAATTACAAGCACCAACTCATGGACAGATCCGGGGCTACAGATTTGAGCTTGGCGCCACCTTACGAGTCACGTGTGCTGTGGGATACAATCTACTACCGTCATCATCCTCGTTCAGGACCTGTCAAAAGACTGCGTCTGGGGCAGGCGCTTGGTCTGGCACAGATCCAACATGTCAATGTAAGTAAGAACAGACAGACGGACGGACGGACGGACGCAGATAGACAGACAGGCAGACAGACGTAATGTAAGTAAGAACAGACAGACAAACAGACGGACGGACGGACGGACGGACGGACGGACGGACGGACGGACGGACGGACGCAGATAGACAGGCAGGCAGACAGACAGACGGACGGACGGACGCAGATAGACAGACAGACAGGCAGACAGACAGACGGACGGACGGACGGACGCAGATAGACAGGCAGACAGACGGACGGACGGACGGACGCAGATAGACAGACAGGCAGACAGACGTAATGTAAGTAAGAACAGACAGACAAACAGACGGACGGACGGACGGACGCAGATAGACAGGCAGGCAGACAGACAGACGGACGGACGGACGCAGATAGACAGACAGACAGGCAGACAGACAGACGGACGGACGGACGGACGCAGATAGACAGGCAGGCAGGGAGACAGACAGACAGACGGACGCAGATAGACAGGCAGGCAGGCAGACAGACAGACGGACGGACGGACGCAGATAGACAGACAGACAGACGGACAGACGGACGGACGCAGATAGACAGACAGGCAGACAGACAGACAGACGGACAGACGGACGCAGATAGACAGACAGGCAGACAGACGGACGGACGGACGGACGGACGCAGATAGACAGGCAGGCAGACAGACAGACAGACGGACGGACGGACGCAGATAGACAGACAGACAGACACAGTTTTGCAAACCGTTCTTGAATTGACGTATGGTGGTGGTTGAACGATTGTTACAATCTTTGAAAATTATACTATATATAGAATGGGCCCTTTTTGAAAGGTGCAATTCCTGTATGACGTTTGGTTGCCATAATAGAAATCCTCTGGTTGCCAATGTCTTCTCCCAAATTAATGCTGTTGACAGCTAATTTTGAGTCTGGCATTTTTTGAAAACCTACAGACTGGAATTTAGGTAGAGTCGCCATTTGGCAACTAGGTCGAAGTGTTTGCTCGCAAAACCTAAAACTTGTCGCCATTGGCAAACATATAGTCGCAATGTCTGCCCTCAGTCTCAAGTATCCCTTGACTCCGCCTCTAAGAAAACGTGTCTGGGATTTTTTTTTAAAAAAGAGCCGATTTTAGAGCTAATTCTGTGTCCGCTAGGATTTTTATTTATTTCTTTCGCATTCTTTCGCGACGTTCCATTGGCTGATTGCGTTTTTAAACCTCACCTTGGGGTTGAGAACCTATGGAAAAATTTTCCAGGGATGGTATTGGACCCTGGGAATTCCACGGGAGGGGGTGTGTCTGGCGCTTGGAAATTCCAAGGGGAGGGGTAAAAAAGGTGACTTTCCAGGGATATTTTATCTCAAAATAAATAAATAAATTTCCAGTGGTATTTTGATAGAAAAAAATGAAATTCCAGGGCAGGTGGTCCTTTATGTGGCTGGAAATTCCGGGGAAGGGGGTCTGATTCACGAGTGGAAATTCCAGGGAGGGTATCTTTTTAAAGGAGGTTCTCGGACCCGGTGCGGTTTAAAAATGCAATCAGCCATTTATCGTTTTAAATCTCTTGTAGTGGCTGACTGTGGCGATCCAGGAAATCCATTTGGAGGCTCCCGACACCTGGACAGTGGTACCAAATACCAGGCAGTGGTGCGATACACTTGTCAAGCACAACACCATCTACAAGGCGAGACTACCCAGACCTGTCAAGCAGATGGCAAATGGGGAGGCTCAAAACCTGTCTGCTTGAGTAAGATGATTGTATGGCTTATAGCATCCACGATATTTTTAACAATTAATCTACCATTACTCGAAACGATTAGTAATCTAAATACAAATCTGTCGTTTTATATATTAGAAACGCACTCAAGCCGGTGTAAGTTTGTTAATTACATAGAGGATATTACATGGGCGCGCGGATGTGCTGTGTTGTGTTGTATTGTGTTGTGTTGTGTTGTCTTGTCTTGTCTTGTCTTGTGTTGGGTTGTGTTGTGTTGTAGGCTTCCTGTGTTGTGTTGTGTTGTGTTGTGTTGTGGTCTTCCTGCGTGGTGTTGTGGTCTTCCTGGTGCCCACCCGTGATGTGTGGGGACTGGGTCGGGGAATCTTTAGGGTCTCGCGCGGGTAATCAGTCGGCATCAAGCATTTCATTTTTGCTGCTAGAAATTATGTACGAGCAGTTGCACCGCGATATTATGTAAACCTTGTGATACTGTGATTTGCTAGAGCATTCTTGCGGCTACTTGGACGCCCCAGCAAACGGACAAAAGAGCGGCAACGAGCACACGTACGGAAAGTCTGTGAGCTTCACATGTTACGTAGGCTACACGCTAGTGGGATCAGCTACACGGACATGTCAGAAGAACGGCCAATGGACGGGGACGCACCCAGTATGCCAGAGTAAGTAGGAATTTTACAGATAAAACCGTTGCATCGCGACCCAGGTTTTCAAAAACATCAAATTGTCACGCCAATCAAACTATCTGAGCCAATGAAACTCTTGCCCTGTTTCGCCTAGTGCAGTGAACTGGCTTCCCTCTGTACTAAAACCAGACAACGTCGCGACGGAAAGCCAGGCGACTGCACTAGGTGAAACATGGCAAGAATATGATTGGCTCATCGCGATGCAATTATTATTATTATTCAACGATTTCAGTTGTAAAAGGTTTTTCAGTGGACGATTGTGACTCCTCCTAGTAATGGACTCCTGATAAAAATCATTTTATTTTCTTAGTTGTTAGCTGTGGCGACCCAGGCACACCCACGCATGGTCAACGCCTTGGGACAAGCTGACGTACAGGAGCATGCTTCAGTTTGAGTGTAGTCCCGGCTACAAGTTGACTGGTGCACTCACAAGAGAGTGTCAAGCGGGCGGAACTTGGTCAGGATCACAACCTTCTTGTGTCGGTAGGTGTCGAACATATTTTTTTCTAGACTACACGGCAATGAATTCTGCCTTGATAAGTTCTTAGAGCGTGCGCGCGGGGGCAATAGTTTCCTATACACCGATTCGACGTAACTTGAGGTAGTTGATTTACTTGTCTGATTGGAAAGCTTTTTGGACTGATGGAAGGAACCTTTGAAACTAGTCAACATGAAACATTTGAAGTTCGTATCTTGCTCAGAAGAAAAGTTACAGGGTAATAAAAAAATCACGTATTCGCGGGCTGATTACTTCGCTCCTAAACAGGCTACAACCCCCAAACTTGGCAATTTGACTACTTTCAGAGAGATCTTTCATTGGTTCAAAAAGTTTTCCAATCAAACAAATACAAAATTAGGTCGAATCGGTCTATCTCTGACGCACTGACCTAAGTCACGGTAACCGTTTGCGCGCAATTGTTTTCATAAGTTGTTGAACAAAAAAGTATTTCATGTACTGCGGTTTTCATAATTCTGCGAACTCCCACTTGACATTTCCGAACACCAAACTGCGTTTTGGTTTCCGTCAATCAAACCTTTTAAGTCAAGTCCACGCATGTTTTCTGAGTTTGGTCTGCATTTTACAGTAAAAAATTGTGTTTTGAGGCCTGGCTAGCCCCTATGAGATCACAAGATCTATCAAAGCCTCCGTGAAATCACCGAGAGTTGTTCACTCGTTTGATTGACGGAAGCCAAACCGCGGTTTGTTGGTCGGTGTAGAGTTCGCAGAATTATGAAAATCGCAGTAAAGGCTTTAAGTCGTTCCGTATAAGGGGCCAAGCACTTGACTTCTGAGGGGGGGGGGGGGGGGGGGGGGGGGATGATCTTGAAAAAATATTTCCTGCACACCATATTTTTCATAATCCTCAACCAATTTTACGAAATAAATATCCTACAATATCTTTGAGACGTAAAAATAAATCTTGCAAAAAAATTCATCCACGCGATCACAAACTGTTAAACAAACGGACTCGTGTTTTGGCGCAACAAACTGAATAACGAACACACAAGACGCTGTTTATATACTGATGCTAAGATTCCTGCGCATTGCATTACATGGGGTCGTTTGTTTACATTTAACAAATGTCCTCTGATTTTCCGTGGTATGTCCTCTTATATACCACGGAATGACGTAATAAAGTGGTCAAAATGTTGTGGACTCACGAGGCGCAGCCGAGTGGGTCCGCAGTACATTTTGACCACTTTATTACGTCATTCCGTGGTATATAAGAGGACACACCACGGAAAATCAGAGGACATTTGTTTTATACCACAACAAAAAGGCAAAAATAAATACAAAAACAGCGCGCGCGCTCGGTCAAACGGTGTTTTCATTGGTTCTATTTAGCGTGCGCGCTGATGATGGCGCGTTTCGTGGTACATACTTTTATGTACCCATGACTGAGAGCCAATCAGAATTCGAGAAACGCGCGCGTTGTGGTATTATCCTGTACAGTTCTGCGCATTTCCGGTCATTGCGTTGCATTATACACCCTTAGAATAGTACGCCAAGCTGCCTACATCCACAAGCTAACCAAAGCCTTTCTATTATGTTTCTCCTCTCCATAGCTACCAGCTGCGGCACGCATCTTACAGGTCCTTCAGGGACCATCCAATCACCAAATTACCCTAACAACTACGGTAACAATGAGTACTGCACTTGGCAGATCACCGTACCTGTCAACAAGAAGGTGCGTTTGGACTTTGAGGCTTTTGCCCTTGACACGGCCGACTATCTCATTATATATGACACAGGTAAGTAGGGTTTCAGGAGGGGGGGGGGGGGGGCGGATCTAGGGGAGGGGTTGTGGGGGTTGCAACTTCCAACCCCTTCTATGGGAGTGATAGATTACTGTACTTATTTGAACTCAGTACGGATCATATCCAGTCCAACTTTAGTGCTGCAACCCCCACTCTGAAAAAAAATCCAGCATCCGCCACTGTGTTTGAGAGCTTTTGGTCACTTAGGAAATCCTAGGATTTGCCAAATCTTGGGAGATCAACTCGCACGGGTGGAGTGGAGAGGAACGAAGGGAGGAACAGCCTAAAAGTACTCTTGGTTAGGGGAGAAATTACTTTAAAATGTAGGGATTAGAAAGATCGCAAAAGGATGAGGGAGAAAATACCTGTAATTCTGGAAATCAGGGCGAGGGAAAAAGGGGGCAGTATATGGGGGAGATGAGAGATTTTGAAGTTCCTCTCTTACAAGGAAGTCTATTGCCATTTAAATGGACGAGTTTTTCTCGCTAAATTTCGGCCGTATGATTTCAAGCCGTACTGTTTCCCAAGATACTTGCCTTTTTTCCGTTCGCTTCTGACATAATGTAACAAACGGTATATTGTCCTGTCTTGTATATGTTTTATTCTTGGGGACTACCTATGCAACTGCTCGATACAACTGCTCACTGTGGATACAGGAGCCCTCAACTCAGGACAGTTCTCACGGTTTGCAAAAGTGTTTACGCCCAGTTGATCAAGGGGCTGTTCGTCAACATGGCCTTATTATAGGTATTGATAAGGAATTGCGACTGCGTCATCTGGTTTCGCATGTTTTAGGCTCATCTAGGGATAACGTCTTTAGGAATGTGCCAAATAGGATAATCTTAAGTGCCGCGAGAACTTCCTCTGAGCTGAGTCTTTCACAAAGATAGGGAGACTACAAAACTTAAATAAGAAATGCTAGAATCATCCCACAAATGCGTCTCTGAAGGGACTACAAAATTAAATTCTTTAAACTACTTAAAACTAGCTTCGTAACAATATCTTTGTTAACCTTCCAGGAGTTTCCAGCCAATCGTTGTGTTTACTGGCACCCAGCCTTTCCCGTTTACCTCTTCTGGTAGAAGTGTCCGTGTCAGATTCATATCTAATGGCCAAACTACGAGGAACGGATTTAGGATAAACTACAAACAAGTCGGTATGTTAAACCAGGGAGTGGTAAGAGAGACTGGAAACTTGACCCCCGGGGGGGATCGTCGTATCTTTTAGGGGTTAAAATCACGATGGTTTGGTCTCTTTTATGGGTGATCGTGATCTTCAATAAATTTTAGGGAGATTGATATCTTTTAGGGCCGAAACTGCGTCCAAATTGTTTTTTCTTATGATGGTGCTTCTAAAAACCGTGTAAGTAAGAGAGATTATTCGATTGGAAAAGACGATAAATTAGAAACAAACACGGAAATTTCTTGATGGGTATCTTTCGCGCCTACTTGGTACATAAGACCTCATCTTTGAGGGTAATATTTTTATTAGCCACGCCATGGCCCGCCATGTTTGGTATCTTTTAGGGGTGAAACGACGATCCGACGATCATCCCCGACAAAAAAATATTGGAGTCCCAACCCCCCCCCCCCCCCCCCCCTAATACAAACAAAGAAAATTGTCAAAGAAACATTTCTCGTTTTGACGGATGTCAAATCATGGTTGCGGTACCAGCCGGTGTTTGAAAAGTATTGATGACGTCATAAAAATTGTCAAGTTTACTTTGACGGCAGTCGACACAAGCATTTTTAGCCTGGAGGTTCCTAGCTGCGTGTTAGGCGAAAATGAAATTATATTCACGCCGTTGATCCTTCTCATGGCCAGCACATCTCTACAACGAAAGCTAAGACACCAGCCATGACAAGTTACACATATTTATTTCTTGGATAAATTCTCAAACATTCAAAAATATCTAAAAAAAACTACCATCTGCAACTTCCCTTTCAACATGATAAAATGCCTGATAAAACGTTCTCGTTTAACCTTCAAAATTGAGCTACCATGACCTAAATATATATTCATACGATGTTGGTACCAAAATAAACCCGGATAAATTTTCTAAAAAGTCACCAAGTTTGAGAAGGATAGCTTGTCGTTCAAAATTACATACGTTTTAGTGGAAGGGTTAGGCGAACGGCAATGTAGAAATAACAGTGACCGAATTATCTTTTCATGGAACGGAGCAGAACTACGAAAATCGCAGTAAACGCCGTGTCGACCTCTTCCTGGCAGTAAAGAGAGAAAGCAGTGATTGAGGGGCGGTGTTTATATACCTCTTCCTGGCAGTAAAGAGAGAAAGCAGTGATTGAGGGGCGGTGTTTATATAGTAACGCACTACATAGCCGCCCTCCCCCCCCCCCCCCCCCCCGGCCCCAGTAAGCGCTACGGCCCTGCAACAGAAAGTAGCTGTTCCTTTATGAGAAGACTGAATTGCATTCTCGATTCCAGAGCCATGGTGCGGCGGTACTTTCACTGCTGCGGAGGGTGAATTCACATCTCCCAATTTTCCGAACATCTACGATGCCAAGGGTTTCAACCTTGACTGCATGTGGCTGATAGCGAGACCGTCTCACACGGTCGAGTTGGCGTTCCTGGAGTTTGATACAGAGTCCAACTACGATAGCATTTACGTTTATCAGGTATGATGAGCCAAGTTAATTTCCACGGTTCTTGGAGGAGATGTGTCACGCTTTTACAACATTATTTATAATCATGCAAACAACATGCAAACAACTGATCGATAGCCAAACAACTGGTCTAGGTCATTGATAAACAGCCCTTTACGATTGAGTGTGAATGGCTGAAACTCGGCCATAATGTACGTCAGCGCATCGAGCATAAAACTAGCATGCGCAGCAGCATGGCAGAGGTCGTACCTTAACTCATATCAAATTTCATATCAATTTTCCGTTTAGGGTCTCGTCAATAACGAGAATGCAGTGATAGCCAATGCATACGACGGTTTAGGCACCCCCACATACCCTTTTGTAGGAAAGAGCTACGTGTGGTTGCAGTTTAAAACGAACTACATAACAACAGACGGCAACCACAAGGGCTGGCACGCCAAATGGTATAAGTACAACCCGTACTTCGTCCCCAAGAAAAAGAAGTGAAAATTTAGCATAAACTGTACCAGAGATGTAAAATGTAATTGGAAACTATTAAAATGATGTAGTCTGATAGTTCGTGGTCTGTTGTGCTCTGGTTGGGGGTCAGGGCATAGCCAGGGGAGGTTTCTGGGATTCCGGATCTTCAGATTTAGCTTTCCGTGTAAAGTGACAAACGAGAATACATCGTGACATAAAAGCGTGAAACAAAAATCCACGGACGCACACACACCTTGCCATACAATCTTACTAAAAAGCCCCCCCCCCCCCCCCCCACACACACACACGCACTTTGAAAACTGTTCCGCCGTCCCTGAAGAAGTACAGTGACGCAGAGAATGACAAGGCAGAACGGACTGCGACAGAGTTCGTTGGCACTTTGCGTCTGACGATTGAAACGATCTGCATGGAGCCATGGGATTTCCCATGGCACAAGAGTGTGTTCTCCATCCATGTGTTTGTCCATGTGAAAGCCGAACGCTTCCAATTCTTGTGACATGCGAAATTCAGCTTTTCCCGCGAATGGGTTTCTGCAGAAAGTTCAGCGCTACGATTTTATGGGACAAATGACACGTTTTCTTTGATGTCTCCCTTCGAACAACGCGGGAAATGTTTCTGTTCTTACCAATATACCTTCGCTTTCTCCTTTGGTAATAACAAATAATTGACTTGATGTTATTTATGATATTATTTATTTATTTTTCCTTTACAAAAAGGGGAGAGTGCCTGTGTAATCTAGAGCAGGGGCGTAGCCAGGGGGGGGGGGGGGGGGGGGGGGGGGGGGGGGGGGGGGGGGTTCCGGAACCCCCCCTCTCCCGCAGCGGAACCCCTCCTCGCCTCTGTTCTGGACCGACTTATTACTAAAATTCGTAAATATCTAATAGACAACAAATAAAAGCTCCAATAAAATGTAGCAAATTTCTTCAAACGCTAGTTTTTTCCCGAGATCAATATTTTTGGCTGGGTTTCCTGTGGCGAGAACGCAAAAAACGTCCGATTTATGTGGAGTTTTTTATTTTTTGAATTTTGGAACCCCCCCTCTCATAAGTGCTGGCTACGCCCCTGTAGAGCTACCTCATGGAACGCCTGGCGATTTATCGACAACACCCAATTTTATACGCAATATGTCATTGTCTACGGCTTCAATGCGACCTTTTTTCACACAAAATATTATTTAACATTACAATTGAAAGCCCTAAGGTCTATCGCTTCTACTTTGACAGCTTTTGCTCCTTTAGGGCGGACTTTTCCAAAAGGCCATGCCGCGTACATCATTTTGTTTATACCTAGCTATTTACTCCCATGACTTGGCTGCGCAACCTTTAATTTCTGAAATAGCTGCATCTAAAAGCTCAAGACTTTGTACACAGGAAGTCCTTATAGCAGAAGACGACATTCCAAATTTTCATGTTCTTTAGATATAAGGCCCAAACTTAGGGAGAGTTGATACTTTGTTCAGCACAAAAATGAACATTGTCTTGCTTAGGTGTGTCAAAGAGCCTCAGCCGCTATGTTTTACAGCATAGAAACATACCAAGTCGGAGAAAGCATCCATTTCCATCACCGCTGATTTTAGAGAATATAGAGAATTTGCGCGATTGAATTTGGTAAATCAAATCTGGAACTTTTTTTTAGAACTGTTTTAGATGTTGATTTAAATATTTCTACACGTAATTCGTCTTGTAATATCGAACGAAAACAATAACCAAGGAGTGGCTAATATTTTTTATCAATTTTGTGCAGACTCTGTAAACATTTGGTAAATTGGGCATTCAGCAAATGTTTTTGACAAAATGTTTGAGAAAGAACTGGCAGCCGAATAAAATTATCAACGAAACATGACCAAATGTCATATCCGCTCTACTATATGAGCCATGGCAGAACAAAAAGGAATGTAAAGTTTGTTTTTCTTGTTATTCTTCCTTTTGTTGTGAAAAGGAGAAAAACCAGTCGGCCGACCATTAAGTATTTTACTGTTGACTCATCATAATATAATTGAATAAATGCAATGACCGTGAACGATATACTGCGCTTGTCCTTGAACACGTCACACATGTAATGTTGTGATTTGGCTCGATTTGAAAACACTTCTAGTACAAAATATTTTGTGCCTTAAGGATGGCTCCACGGTTGAAAAAAACAACAAAGATTGTTTTTACAACTACCGTGCTAGTATTTGGGATTTTCTTTTGCTACAAATTTATTTTACAGAACGCCCAAAGCGATACAGCATACAATAGCCGTTTGGACATCGAGCCTGCAACCACAATGGCTTCAGATTTGGCTTCAAACTTATCCGAACTTGAAATACTACAAAAAGAGCTACGAGATTCTTATAGACAGATAGAATCTGCAAGAATATCCTCATGAAATTCAAAGAAAAATTCTTCTTGGAATACTGGACACAATATTTATTGTTTCTATTAAGCCGTTTTTACTTATTGAAGTTCACTCCAGACCAAGTAATTTTCAAGGAGGAAGCCATACGAGTGTCATGGGGAAAAACAAGAAAACAGAATCAACCGAGATGGCTTGTTAAACAAAAAGTATGTAGAGCGAATGCGTCGCATGTTTCTTTTAAGTTTGCATAAAATAACTTTGATTTAAAAACACTTGTGCTCTCCACAACCTGCGAATTGTGACACATTTTTGTTTTGGTTTCTACCAAATCAGGGTGGCAAAAAAGCCTGATTTTAACCAAAACTCTCTCAACTTTTGTATTGCTGTGCAATTTTGACATCCAATTTAGATTCTGGTACCGTGGCCATGTACTTGATGTCTGAACAAATATGATGGCTGATGAAACTTCGAACCGCCGAAATGTCCATCAAATATTAATAGTAAGGTGTACTATGAAGTGTATTACATGAAATGATCTACTTTCAATTTTTTTCATAATCACATTTATTGTTTTTATCCGAAATTCTCTTATTTTTTGTTGGTTTGTAAGAATTTATGAAACTTCTGTTTTAGCATTCCGTTTTCCCTTGACGTGACCAGTACTTTATGTACTTTATGTTTGAACTTGATAGAAGACCTACCTCGAATGAGCATTAATAACTTCAGACTTTGAATACATTTTAACATCAAGTACTTTCAATTTCGTTATAACATTCAATTAATGCTGTCGCGAAAGGTCACCAACAAGGTTTATATTGGCGGGTATTGGCACTTATTTAAAGGCTAGCCATGCATGTGATATATGATTATTGACATCAGAAATATTTAATATGAGCTCTTTGATCCCAAGCAACATACCGAGACAGAGAAAACATCCATTTCCATCGGCTGATTTAGGGAATGTAGTGCAATATTTGCGATAAATGGATAATAAAACTTCGTTTTTAGAAGACTATTTCAAGATTTCTACACGCAATTCGTGTCTGATATCGACTGAAAACAATAACAAAGGAGTGGCTGACAAGGCTCTTTAAGGATTCTAAGGGCGTGTATGATTTTTTCTTTCGAGCACGTGCGCGAAAGTTTCAGTAACCTTAAACAAAGAAAATCATAAGCGTGAAGGATGTTGGGTACGCGGTCTTAATAATTTGCATAGATTTTTTTAGATTTTCTTCCTTCTTTTCAAGATCAACATCAAATGATTCGGTTGATTTCTAAATACCTCGAACAAGGCAATGACTCGTTTTTTATCTAACCTGGGATGCGGTCAAAACATTTGTACTCGAACAGAACCCGATTTTATCTAAAGGGAAGTAGTCCACGTCCCGTGTTGTGCAATCCAACCCCACCGGCCACCCTACACTTACCTGTTTTTTCGCCCATTTCCTCTGTGCTCGAATGTTATTGCATGGATGTGCTAATCTCGCTATAAGGAAGAGGGTGCTGAGCCTATGTTTCCAGAAAACAAGTCGGTTGCGGCATACACCATCCCACCTCCCTAAATTGGGTTCCATTCGAGAACAGCAGTTTTGACCACTTCCCTCAGTGCTTAAAATCTTGAGAGAACACGTGTTTGTTAAAATACTTAACATGTAATGATTTTTTCAGGACTTGGCAAACTGTTTTTCCTCGTTGGACAAAGCGCAAATCCCACCATCCATGCAGCGCTCAGAAACGAGGCACAGCAATCACGTGACATCGTGTTCGGCGATTTCTGGATCTTATAAAAACTTATTCATGAAAATGATCCTAACCATTGAGTGGGCTCACCGAAACTGTCCAGCGGTGTATATCTTAAAGACTGACGACGACTGCTACGTCAATGTGCACGCGCTGATCACGTGGCTTGAACGATATCAGACCCAAGCCAAGAAACCGTTATACATGGGAAGGGCTGCTGTTGGCATGGTTCCAATTCGTGATGACATAATCGTCATTATTCTCGAAGAAGTTATATCCGAACGCCTCCTACCCTGCTTATATATCGGGGGTGGCTATTATTTAGTGGATTTCTACTACCAAAGCTATCCGCGACAGCAAAAAATGCCTCTCTTTCCTGTTAAGACGCCTGCTTTGGCACGTTCATGAATGATTACAAGTAACCCCTAAAAAATGAACTTCAGGTTTTTTGCCTTTCATATTTTGTGGATATGATAAAAATGGGGTTTATAACTCCGTGATACGATAAAAAGGCCGATATGTGACTTTGTAGGACCGATCGTTATACACGGTTGTGAGCGCTTTGTCACAGGTAACTTTGCATTTTAATGTCCGACTTATGACGCGAATATCGTCAATTTGCAAGGAAGCCAAAAAGGGCGGTTGGCTAGTGACAAGACTGAAGTGTGGATGAAACTGTAAAAAATAGCTCGAAAAGGGCGGGGAACACAGGAATTATTATAAACCCATCCATGGGAAAAGCTGAATTTCCCATGGTAGAAGATTGGGAAGTGTTTTGTTTCCCATAGCAACCCATGGGAATTACGAAACATTTCCCATGCGTGTGCATTGGGAAATTCAGTTTTCCCATGATGGGTTTCTGCAGAAATTCCCGCGGATTTAGTGCCTGTCGACTTCAGCAACTTGCAGCCCGGCTCTATTTACACGGAATTCTCCCAACCACATCTCGGTTTGCATAAGCCTGTGCAGTCACGGGAACTGTGTTTTATTTGTTAATTGTTGATGTAAATATTTTAAAAGTATTGAACATTCAAGATTTATAAATATATATAAATATTATGGTATAGATATAATGGAAATGGAAAAAATGAAAAATAAAAGGTTATCCGCCCGTACTCATGATAAATAATGAATAATGAATCAGTATATCGCGGTTTTGTATTGATTTTTTTCTTAATTATCGTGCTCGTGCTACCGGGTTTTTTATGCTCACTATCGCGTCGGAAGTTTAACCTTTGGAGGCACAAAAGACAGCACTGCGGCAATGAGACTTGCAAAAACGAACTCTTGCGAATGTATAGTAAAATGATATCATCATTTGGGAACCGACCGATATCGCCAATTACTATATGCGAGACGCGGTGAATGGTGAATATAAATGTTTGAAGGGTTGCAACATTCGCCGCTTTCCAAAGTAACTGGACAAACCGCTGTGCATCAGGCTGTTTGGAGTCTTCACAAAAATGTCGCGAATTTTAGAGAATTCGACCGTGTTTTATTTTCCGGTTAAAAGCAATGAAAGCGGGAGGCTGATTAAGCATGTCGGGACTTTTTGATAAAAGTCGGGAAATCTAGTTGAGTCAGCCGCTTGTACTGTAGACATTTTTAGAGTGTTTTTTCTTATAGTGTGGGACTTTGATAGAAAAAAGTCGAGAGCATGAGCAAGGAACATTTTTTCGGTAAGCTTGAAAACATCTCCATGATCTCGGGACGTCAATTAAAATAAAAAAGAACTGACTGCTAAATTAACAGCCTTAGGAAAACAGCTTTTAATATACAATTTATGACCTACTCTTAATCGGACTCGGGCATCTTGGCTAAGGGACGTTCGGGAATGCAAATGACCCGAGGGAGGGGGGTAATCTCTATATTTCAGCGTAGGGGGTTGAGTCGAGGGCCGCCTCGACCTCAAAACCCTGAACCCTATCCAAGACCGAAATTTGCTATAAATATGGCAACCTATCCCAGACTTTTGAGTTAAAAAACATCCCCTACACATCCCACCCTGTCAACCGAACTTGTACATGGCCATTTTTGGCTAATTTGTGGATGTGGCACTACTCCGTAAGCATGTTCAATCGTTTTATAGGCCTTAAATTTAATACCCTACCGAGATCGAATTGGATACCCTACCCCAGGCTGAATTTACATCCTATCACAGACCTCTTCTCATAAAAATAACACCCTATCCAAGACCTCAGAACTAAATA
>JAWWUD010000244.1:0-49999 GCA_033964015.1 Scolanthus callimorphus
TAAATTTTAGGTCAAATGTTCACCTTGTGAAGATTTGTTATTATTTGTTTGTAATTTTCTTCTTTTTTCGTGCTGTTGTTTATTTTTGTAAATTAGGTTTGTGAATTGGTGAAAGCTATTAAATAAATAAATATAATCGTAATTATGTAAAATATCAAAAATCACTCACACTGTTTTGCAGTTCATTTCTATGTGAATAAAATCCGGTAAAATGTAAAATTGTGCAACCAAATGCTAATGGAGCTTCTCAAGTAAAGAAGGAAGATAGTTCTGGGTCTTAACATACAAGACAAATTTAAACTTCGCTAAAATGAACAACTTCATAGATAGAACAGTCTTTTAGCTTTACAACAATATATAACTGGTTATCATTACATAAATTGCAACAAGAAGATAATTTTGTTTTCGTGAGCATGTCGTTTTCCTGACAGAGACCTGAAATTTATTTACTATTTGGCATGTAAATGAAAATAACAATTTTCCCGGAATGACAGACACTTTTTTAAAAGGATAGCGAATAAGCACTGCAGAGATTAATTCACCATTACAGGTTCAGATGGTTCTGTCGACTTCAATTCTTCACGACATATAGAAGAAGGTTCTATTTATTGGGTAATCTAAGGGCCATTCATTTTTTATCCACATACCCCCTAGACCTCCTGGGCTTGGCCGTAATGTTTCGCCCTTTTCAGATCAGGTGGCATTCCCATGAGTATTTTCTCTTTGTTTGGAATGATTCCATATTCATATATCCTTCGGTGCGTAGCAGAAAATAGAAAGAGAGAATACTCATGGGAGTGCCACGTGATCTGAATGGTAAAACACCCAAGCCGAGGAGGTCTATGACGAGTTTTTCCGAGGGGTTCTAAAATCTCATTTCTGAGGGGTGTTAATGGAAAATATTTGCATTTTTGGACTATTTAGGCTCCTGTTGGTGAGAATTTCCGAGGGGTTTGACTTCTATTGACGATATTTATCGATTTTCTGAGGGGTTTGAAGCCTATTGTGGAAGAAATTCGGAAATTTCTCAGGGGTCTCTGGCCTCTGAGGCAATTTTTTGAGGGGTCTAGTCAAAAAATCATTTTTGAGGGGTCAAATTCTTAATCATCTCGTCAATAGGGGGTATGTGAATATAAAATGGAATGGCCCTAATGTTGTGTGAACAAATGCAAAAAGGGTGGAAAGGAAAAACATAATTATAACTTAAGCTTTATAATTTGAAGTCTAACTATGCTGTGTTCTAGAAAATTTCCGTTAAATTTGTTTCATAACGCAGTTGACTTTTAGCAGCATACATAACTTTTAGGTTCTCACAGTTGCAAAGTGACTGCAGGTTATGAAAGGTTGTCTGTGGAATAAGTTAATTAAGTTATAGGTACTTACCTTTGGCCTTGTCGACCAGAGTAAAGTTCAGATTAACTACTAAACTAGATTTCCATCGAGGTGGTCCAGAAGGTCTTTTGTGGCTCGACAAAACCGCATTCGTGCTGAGGGAAAAAAGAAATGCAGATAATCAAACGCTATTAGATATGAGTAATGAGTTAGTGTACTTAAAATTATATTTGTAGGGAGTTGAAACGGTCTGCAGTCGAGTCGACAAGTACGCGATATACAAACAAGATGGCGCCATGCTTTCTAGCATGCATGTCCCCTTCACTACTGGAAACTAAACACTTTGATCTTACCTAGACATGAGTTGACGAAAACTCAGGGATTTGGGCAAATTTAGCAGCATCTTTTTAGCTAGGAAGGTACCATTGTATCGAAACTTTCCTGAAACAACCAATACACGTCTCCTTGCACGGCCGAAGGATGAAAACCCGCCAAATTTCATTTTCGTACCCAGAGCTCCCCGGCTAGCGAGGTCAACTTGCCCCCGTCGTGCATTGCGGTATCACACATAATCCATATATGGGCAAAGGCGAAAACAATACGAAAACGCCTAAGTGTGAACGCAAATGTTTTTGAAAACGGAGCAAAAAGTATCCGTTTTCGTTTGAAAACGGTGTAGTGTGGATGGGGTCTAAATTAGAAAGAGGAGGAACTTGGTGGAGCCGCCAGATACGGAATAAACCAGTTCTCTGATTGGACTCCTCTGGAATTTAAAGGTTTGCTGAACTATTTGTAACCTAGTGACTTATTGTAGCACAGCAACAAGTGTACAGCATGTATCAGGGATGCCAACCAATAGAAAACTTGGAGAAATACAGGAATAGACCTCTTTCGCTTGGGCGTAATGCACCTAAAAATTCCCCACCATTGGGCCAAAATATAGTGTCAAATCTTGGCCAATATCCCTACCCGGGCTGCATGATTTCATCAAATCTCCCAGCACAAATCGACTAAAGTCCGACCTAGATTCACACTCACACTAGACGTACAAAAGACCAACAAATCGTGAGACGATGTCTGAAAACGCCCAATATCTATGATGCCATCTTCGTCAACAGCACACAAAAACTATGATTAACATATCAACGTTGTCAGTCGTGTGACTTGGGGACCGGTCATTATTTTATCGCCTGGGTGGGGGGCAGAGGATTTTGGGGGGGATCACTTCATTTTGGGGCGAGCGAAAGGGGGATCTCTCAAAACCAGAAGCCCTGAAAGGGGGACCACAAGAAATCAAAAGCACTTCCTGGCATCAAATTTGGCAAACAAGTAGTTGTATACCTTGGGATGAATTTTGTGGTAAGAGATTTTGCTAGCCTATTTCAAAACCCATTCAATTTGATAATTATTAAGAAAGGAAGTGAAAAACTTCAAAGAATTTCAAAGGCAAAAAAGTCGCCTGGAATATCTTGAAATCGTGTTTTCTCTTTTTGCTCCGACGAAGGGCTAACGCTCGAAACGTCAGCAAAACACCATTTTTCCACGGCGTTTAACATAAATCTCAACATTTGGTTGTTAGTTTTCCCGTAAAACTAGTCAAATCATGGAGTTGTGTTTGTTGCATCTCGGTTTTTACCATTCCGTACTTCTCTTTAAATATAAATCCCATTTTGAGAAGCTTAAAACATTTTTCTGAGAGATAATGAACCGTTAGGCTGAATCTCATCGAGATTCGTTGTTCATGCACTAGATATTTGGCGTTTTGTTTGTCGCAAACGCAGTTGCGTTGTCATCGAATTCTTCTAAAATCACCAAAATATCTCAAAAGGTCGCTTTACAATTTATAAAATCATTCCCAAAATGCCAGGATAACGATTTATGTTTTCTAGATTTACTTCTCAGTACAGTATGTGGCGACGTTTATTGCTTTACCTGACAAAATTTCCACAGAAGCACAGATGACGACAGGTCGCTATCAAAGCGGGAAGAGCGTGAACGCTAGAGGACTTTGATTTCTACTTTCTTTTTTAGAAATTATTTTTTTCTATATAAAAAGTGATTGGCACTTAGTTTGCATTTTTCGTTTCAAGTATTTATTTAGTAGTTTCTAGTTGATGTGGGGATGTAATGTGTGTTTCTTGGGATAATCCGTTATTGTCGTGTAGAATTTATTCAATAAACACGCAATGAGAATAACTCAGATTTTCCTTGCGAAATTATTTTCCGATTCTTTGACAATCGTTTATCGATTTGCGAATTTCCCCCATGTTTGGGACCCAGAGCCCTGAATCTCGCCGCTAGCTGGCCAAAAGATAACGAGCCCTGGGTACGAGATTGGTAAAATCAAGTGAGCTATCTGTACGCACGCGCAACACGCGCATTCATCTAGTAATCGTGACGTCACAAATGCAAAGTTCGACAATAAGAATCACTTTCATTGTGAAATTCTCTTCAGAAGATTAGTAGCAAATGAATTTTTAAATTGTTTATATTTGCGAATTTCCACGATGTGTGGGAGTTTTATGTCAAAGCGTTTCTGGAGACCGTCAAGACAAGGCTGGTCATCTCATGTGGACACCGTGGACGCACAGACCCGCGCGAAGGTAAAAGAGTCCCAGCTTAAGGCTGAACTGAGGCGAGAGCAGGCGGAAAAGAACAAGGAGAAGCTGGACGAGGATGCTCGGGAGCGGCTCAGGAGGCAACGAGACCGCGAGATGATTGTGCAGGTCAGATGCGTTATTTACCAGCTAGCTATCGTGAATGCGTAACTGTTTGTCAGGGGAATGATTTCATTTCTTGTGTGCATGATTACGCACTCTTGATTGTGAGGAATCAAGGTGCTAGATTCGGTTTTAACTTCATTATTAAACTGTTGTGTTCACTTGACCCCTTGGCGTTGATCAGACGTGGATGAACTCTACCGTAGCGGCTGAGAATCAGACTTATTCCAATGGACGGTACTCATATTTGAGACCTAACCCAACTGTGTTGTTGTCCTCAGGCCCGTGCGGAAGCCCTTCGAGATCTTGAGATGTGTTATTTGACCCACAAAGACCTGGAGACTGACGAGCATTTCTGCGCCTCGGGTTGGACATCGGGCTTCGCATTGGATGATGACGAGGAGGAGAAGAAGGATGACGAGGAGGGAAGAAGGATGACGAGGAGGAGAAAAAGGATGACGAGGAGGAGATGAAGGATGACGAGGAGGAGATGAAGGATGACGAGGAGGAGATGAAGGATGACGAGGAGGTGAAGAAGGATGACGAGGAGGTGAAGAAGGATGACGAGGAGGAGATGAAGGATGACGGGGAGGAGATGAAGGATGACGAGGAGGAGATGAAGGATGACGGGGAGGAGAAGAAGGATGACGAGGAGGAGATGAAGGATGACGAGGAGGAGGAGAAGGATGACGAGGAGGAGATGAAGGATGACGAGGAGGAGAAGAAGGATGACGAGGAGGAGAAGAAGGATGACGAGGAGGAGAAGAAGGATGACGAGGAGGAGATGAAGGATGACGAGGAGGAGATGAAGGATGACGAGGAGGTGAAGAAGGATGACGAGGAGGAGATGAAGGATGACGGGGAGGAGATGAAGGATGACGAGGAGGAGATGAAGGATGACGGGGAGGAGAAGAAGGATGACGAGGAGGAGATGAAGGATGACGAGGAGGAGAAGAAGGATGACGAGGAGGAGATGAAGGATGACGAGGAGGAGAAGAAGGATGACGAGGAGGAGAAGAAGGATGACGAGGAGGAGATGAAGGATGACGAGGAGGAGAAGAAGGATGACGAGGAGGAGAAGAAGGATGACGAGGAGGAGATGAAGGATGACGAGGAGGAGAAGAAGGATGACGAGGAGGAGAAGAAGGATGACGGGGAGGAGATGAAGGATGACGAGGAGGAGATGAAGGATGACGAGGAGGAGAAGAAGGATGACGAGGAGGAGAAGAAGGATGACGAGGAGGAGATGAAGGATGACGAGGAGGAGAAGAAGGATGACGAGGAGGAGAAGAAGGATGACGAGGAGGTGGATGAGACCTGGGACGAGTTCTGGGATGGGCCTGTGAACAGGCCCAGCAGACTCGTGTAGATTGGCGTCTGATGTGATGGAGAGGTAGGTGGGTATGCTGTCGGCCTGGTCATGACATCTAGAAGGCAGACATCATCAGACGACATCAAGGGAACCAGCACCCACCCTCATCCATGGTCATGGAGAGAAACAGCTGATGGTACGAGGGAGGAAGAATAGATTTGCTGTGAAGCTTATCACACCTGTTTTATTTGAGGAAGATATCAAGGAAATCTCACGGAACATGGGTATCGATGGCACGACTTAGATCGGCCTGTAGTCTCCCGTTTATAATGTTTGGCGCAAGGGTGTGAGGGCAGATCTGGTGCTTCAGTCACGTCAGCTGAGAAACAGAGGGAAGGAGACGGCGCCTGTGAAAGTGGTAGCAATGGTGCGTTACGTGAGATTCGCGTCGTCGTTATATACTATATCAACAGAGGACACAATATTGCATCAAACGGAAAGCACACAGCAATACCCTTGGTGATATTTCCCATGTTCACCTGTATAGGCGAAGAGGGAGCGTAGAGAGTTTGGGAAGGAGATGGACAAACAGAGTTTCGTCATCGCTAGGCGAGTCTTTTTGTGCGACGACACATTGCAATGTGCTGACGAACCCTTGGTATTAGCAATCGCGAAGACGCACCGAGAGGAGCATTGAGAGAGAAGAGCACTGAGAGAACGACGATCTGAAGAAGTTTCATCTCAAAGAAGTGGAAGTAAGCAAAGTAGAAAGATAAGACTCCGAGGTGGAGCCTTTTTTTAAATAAAGCATTCTGATGTGGACAGGGCTGGAATAGTCTGACAGGGGCGCAATATTGAAAATACCCGTGTATCTAGCCGCTATTATCTATTTTGTATATCTAGCTCGCGATAATCATTGTCGCTAAATGGCTTTTCAGGCCGAGTCACAAGCCTAGTCCCGTGGTGGCTTCCAAAAACAAAAGGCCTGGTTACGCCCCCCTGTTTGACATACGATCATGTTTTACATGTATAATGGTATTGTATTAAACGAGTCGGGAGGTACCATATATCGGGAAAACTACGAGTATGTTGCCAAGATCAGACAATGTCTTCAGGGGCGGATTTAGGATAAGTGTTTACTTCAAACACCCCCCTCCCCTTCTGAAATTCTGGCCCCGCCCCTGGTCTTTGGGCTACGCCTTTACAAATAGAAATCTATAAGCGCTATAAACGGCTGATGTCATGGGGGAACACAACTAACAACTGCACGTCTAACTCTAAAATGTTGGGCTCTTTTGGAGCTACAATGAAAATCCTAAAACTAGCCTCGTAACACTATCCAGAAATGACAGCAGAGGTCATCTGACGTATTGGACATATAAACAATAGGTTATACATTGAAATGTACAGGGACGTCAGCCCTAGGACTTCAACTGGAGACTGCCTTGAAATGGCGCGAAAATTTCCTGAAATTCTCCCGGGAAGAAACAAGGTAAATGTATGACAGTCGTCTTGAATTTTTCCCGGAATCGAAAAAGAGACAAAACCGGGTGAAAGATCGAGTTGGCAGTCAAGGCCGTGAGACATGCGATGTGATGAATACGTTGCATGCATCTTCAAATTTATTTTAAAAAAAAACAATTCAAGGAATTGTCTGAAAAACACCAATAATCTTTGGGAGTGATACTATATAGAGAAGAGGATATGAAGTTTTTGGTTTTTGTTTCCCCTTGATTAAAACGACTATGCCTTTGTCTTGACAAATCCGTACAGGAAGGGAAAGGAACCCAGTGAACAGTACATGTGTGAGTGTTTGAACAGGAGTGCACCACCTGTGTCATGGGGAGATGCGCGAGAAATAAAGGTATCACTGGACAACCTTTTACACGCTCCCCCCACTCCCTCCCTCCGAAAAAATAGCCTGACAGGACCTCCCACAGTCCTCCGGTCTCCCGGTGACAGAAAAATACCGCAGCCCCTCCCGATGCAAGGATCGCGGGCTCCAAGGGAGCAGTTGAAGCGACAAGATGGCGGCAAAGCATGCGTTCGACGAGATCAACAACATTAACGAAAACCCCTATAAACGGGCTAAATTAGACAACACATACCACGATGGCCGGTTTGGCTCTCACGCTAACCAAGACCCTCATTTCGCCGATCCATCTAAAGTTGTTCACATTCGTGGAGTTGCAGACGAAGCTCGGGAACAAGATCTCATGCAAAGCCTTTCGCAATTTGGTGGCATCGCGTAAGTTTTCAGGGATATTTGGCGAAATCTTTTCTCGATGCTGGCTTTCATGCAACTTTTGTCATCTTTAGATGTATAACGATGATGCCGAAGATACGACAAGCGCTTGTCGAGTTTGAGGTAAGACGAGAGTGAATTCCTGCGAAGTCCAAGTCGGGAAAAGTCAACATCGATAAGCTAACAAGCTCAACTTAAGTTTACACGAGTGTCAAAGAAGCCAAGCTTACTTCTCCTTTGTTACTATACTATGTAATTTTATAGATATGATATGATATAGGAGCTATTAAATCGCATATACATGTAAGCTTATAGGGGTGATGCCTTTGAAAGGATCGTATAAAGTAGCAGTGGTGTCATATATTGTAACCAGGGTCTATCACATTCTCAGCTTATTTAGTTTCGATATTACGATAAGGGTAACATGGAGGGCGATTGCAGGGTAAAATGAATAAAGTGTCAGAAAACACTCTATGTTTTTTTTTTCTTTGTTTTGATGGACCCAATAATTAAAAACATTTCTAAAAATTAAAGACAAAAATTGTATAAGCTTAATATATTTATTCATTATATAGACACGAGTGTTTTACTGGGAAATACGCCACTCGTAGATCTCATACGAAGCTACATCCTGGACCTGAGTGACATATTTTCGATATCCTCACTTTGAGGATATCGGTCAAAACAAAAGTGCTTGGAAATCAGTTGGAATAATTTTTTCTGGTTTGTCTATATAATAAAAAGAAAATTACACGGTGGCTTGAAGATATGAGTTTTATTTCCTCGTGTCAAAAACAATATTTTACTCATTCGCTGCGCCCATTCGTAGAATATTGTTCTTGCCACTCGAAAATAAAACTCATATGTTCGCGCCACCGTGTAATATCCTCTATATACTTAAACTATAAACTATAGTGTTTTATCAGGATTTTGGCCACTGAGAAATATTGTAATTTGCACGTGTGAAAAATTACGATAATGCCCACTATCGCAAAATGGCTCTAAATGTACTTCAAATATATATTCATTCTGATTTCCATTTGAAGCAAGCAAGATGTACAGTATCTCACTGACATGCAGAGTATCCATACCATGTTATTATTAGCTCTTAGGATCAACCATTATGCATTTTAATCAGATAGCCTGAGATGCTTTTCTATATTTTTTCTTTCATTATATTATGCTCCCTATCATTGTCCGACAGTTTCTTTCACTCCTGTCAAAACATTTAGTGCAATATATTGTGCTGTGCTTCATGTATAAATTCGGGCTGATTTGATAAAGTGCAGCAATTTACAATTATTTCTCTTTTATAATGCAGGATATTCGTAGTGCTAATGATCTGGTCAACAAACTCAGGTATGCCATCCACTGGGATTAATAACTATATCTTCTATCTAACTCAAATGGCCAAAACATCAAGTGTACTTCTGGACAAAAATTTAAGTTTTAACGGCTAATATTCGTCTATGATTTATTTGTATTAATTATCATAGATGGGGAACCCAGTAATTTTATGTGGAAGACCAGCATATGCTAACTACTCCAAAAGTAAACAGATATCCAGGTTAGTGATAATAATCATTTAAAATACTGGTAATGGGAGAGATAAATATACTATTTTCTGGAAAAGATTACAGTATCTCAGGTAGCAAGAATCCAGTCCAATGATGTTTTGTATAACCAACATGTATGTGCCCTCTGCTTGGGTATAGATTGATAGTAATACTGTGTTTACCTCCAGACAGCTGTAACATTAGAATGTTATTAGCATTTTACTGAGACAAGTCAGCTGTTCATCTGTGTTAGTGCATGTGTATACTAAGGCAGCACAGCAAATATAAAATATTTATTAAATGTGCTGTGAGCATTTAATATGGATGCACATGTCAAAAAAAGGAATCATACAAATAATATATTTGAATAGCTGCAAATCTTGCAAAATGTGCTACAAGCTGAATGTACAGTAATACACTAATGATTGGGGGGAGTGACAAAAGGAGGAGAGGGGGAGGAAAGTTCCTCTCCCCACTCCCCCTCCCTTCTGTTTGTCTCTCATCCCATACTGATGCTTTTGTCTATCAAGATAGTGCCAGCAATTTGCCTTCTCAAAAATCAGTTGCAGTCCAAAGTACAGTTCCAGTTTCACTGGTTATTGAAATGTTTATTTAATGCCCATAAAAGTAACATTTTTGTTATGAAAAGAAGGCTACATTTAGGAAGAGAGAATATTATTAAAGAGCCTGTGTCAGCTGCCATTTTGACAGCTTAGCAACATGCCAAGTCGAAGAAAGCATCCATTTCCATCGGCTGATTTAGAGAATATAAAGCAATGTTCTTGATTGAATTTGGTAAATCAAATCTGAAACTTTGTTTTTAGATGTTGATTTAGAGATTTCTACACGTAATTCGTCTTCTAATATCTGAAGATAACAATAACAAAGGAGTGGCTGACACAGGTTCTTTAAGACACTATTAAATATATTTGAAAATTTGTAATCAATCCTTCAATATTTACATGATACTAAAATTTTCTGAAACTTTTTATTCTTGATGTAATTTCTTGAACAGCATGATTGTTGACTAAATTAGACTACTCTTTCCTTTTTAAATAGAAAAGCGAGCATTATGAATAACACATACATGTACATAGAGCGGATTTCACATGACTGTCATGAGTAATTCACAATTACTTTGTAATTTCTCCTATAGGTTTTATTCAGAATTGGTGTAATTACTTTGTGACTGTCATGGTTTCATGACAGTCATGTGAAAACTGCTCTATAGAAGACAATTGCTTTTGTGATCCTTAAAAATAAAGTCATTGTAAGATGATACTTCAACTCAGGGTCACAGGATGGTTTTGCCATGAACCGAATGACCAAAGTCCTCTATGATTATAAAAATCCATAAGTAAGTGTGATGATCAATAAGTGGTCCTCTTTTTCAGGAATGTTCAAGTCCATCAAGAAACTCCAGCTAACATATACTACTGATAACAATAATTAACCCACAGTACACAGTCACTACAGTGAGTCTTATTCAGCCTCAGTCAGCAAGGGAACAGGCAATGAATCTTATTTTTGGTATTTGAAAAACAGCTAATCTGTGCACCCCTTTTCAGGACATCCTCCACACAATATTCAGCAAGCAGGGAAATGTGCTTAGGATTGTCATCTTCAGAAAAAGTGGTCTACAAGCCATGGTGGAGTATCCTTTTCTTTACAGGCTGAGCTACAATGGTGGACAAAAGTCGTTGAGACACGCACATAAAATTGGTCACCTATATGTCCAAAAGACCCCTCCCCGGTAACCCATCCTGTTTTCACCCTCTCCCCTTTTCAATGTTGAGCCACCCATGACCAACTTTTGCCACCCATGACCAACTTTGAATGGGTGGGGGGAGGGGAGGGGACTCAACCATTTTGGGTTTTAGTAGAATAGGCCATTTTGCACTAACTGGGTCACGTGACCCCAACTACCTCTTAACGAGACGTTTTGTCAAAATCAATTTCAGAAATACAAAGAACCATTTGATATTAGTGTTTCTGCTTAAAATCTCTAACCTGGAGCAAATGGCAGCGAGTTGAACTTTCAAGATTTTATTTAGAATGTCACATGACCCAGTTAGTGCAAATGGCCTATTGAAGAGTAATGGGTGCAAGTGTCTCAACACTTTTGTCCGCCATTGTAGCCTGATTCTCAGTTGCTACATATGGTGGAGTTTGTTGTATTTCATATCCATATTTACAGAGTTGATATTTTCCTATCTCTGACCTAGGTCACGGTAACCATTTGCATGCGCTTGTTTTCATCGAAAAAAATATATCAAATTTTAGAGTTGGAAAAAGTTATTTACCGGCTTTAGGTTGGTCCGTATCTGTGACCTCGGCCTGGAAAATGTTGACCTCGGCCTCTGGCCTTGGTCAACATTTTCCACCCCTCTGTCACAGTTTTTCCCTATACGGACCTCCCAGCCAGTAAATAACATATGAACGGGTCGGTGCAAGAACTGCCTATGTGACTTTTCGGACTGTTTTTCGATTTTCCGATTTTTGACAAACAAACTGCAGAAACATTGTTAAAATAGCCTAAAACTAGCCTCTCTGCATTTCCCCCAAAAATCGCCGCGAGATTGCTGTAAATGGTGTCTTCCCTTTTTCAAGCGCAAGGCATTATGGGTAAAACTTTAAAAAATTGACAGCACTTCGTCCCTAGCCCCGGTTTTAGATATTTTTTTATTTTTTTAAGTGCCTAGTCACTCGCACCTGTCAACTGAATATTGTGCCGAATGCATTCTTTTGGATTCAAAACTAACCCAAATTGTCTTGACAGTGCTGAAATCCTGCTACAGAACAACAGAGAAGCTTCATAATACTAGACGAGTCATCACACACGGCCTGCCAAATTCTTTGTGACTCGATTTTGCTCGTAAAATTTGCTCGTCACTTGTGACTTCTTCCACAAGTTTGTCTCTAACCGACTTTGTTTGCTTTATGATGCAAGCAAAGTGGCTCCTGTAGTAGAAAATGACTTGAAAAAAGCACTTATAAAGCGAATTCATGGCTGGCTCTCTGTTCGACAAGCGAAACCAAGAATCCAATGGCCTTCACTGAAAAGGGTGAGCCCTTAGTCTTTACAAACAGCGGGTTTTTTTTGGGGGGGACAGGAAGTCTTTTACTTTTTCAAGTTGAAGAACCTTGCAAAATAAGCGAAATTACAGAGATAAATTCGGGCTACAAAGGGTTAACAATGCGCCAGGTAGGATGAAAAGCTCTTTTGAATTCAAAACAATAGACAAATCTTTGCGGCTTTATAGACAAAACCCTTGTCTTAGTGCCACTTCTAGCGTTAGGTTTAGCCTTCGGATTAGATTTAAGTTTGGGTTTGATAGAGTTTAGGGTTAAGGGTTTAAGGCTAAGGTCGTTTTAACATCGTCCTCACTGCGATTTTTTAGGAACTTAGACTATTTGAACATGATTTGCACAGAATTTTTAAAAACCGATAAACAGTCTGAATAGTCTCTTAGGTCGTTGTTGATAAGCCACTGGTTAGAGGCCGTTTTACAGCGTTCTCGCGGCGATTTTTGGGGGAAAATGCAGAGAGGCTAGTTTTAGGCTATTTTAACAATGTTTCTGCAGTTTGTTTGTCAAAAATCGGAAAATCGAAAAACAGTCCGAATAGTCACATAGGCAGTTCTTGCACCGACCCGTTCATATATTTATTTTCCCACAGGGATTCACTAAATCAAGCATGCCATTTTTGTTTCTAGAGATTGAACTTGATTTCTTGTCATGATTCTTCTCCTACCAGTAATATTGAATGTAAACAATTTAAACTGATTGGGCTCTTTATGGTGTTGTAAGACGACCCTTAACTACTTGTTAGGTTTGACTCTGTTGAGGCAGCTCAACATGCTAAAAACACTCTAAATGGAGCAGATATCTACACCGGATGTAACACACTGAAAATTGAGTTTTCACGGGTAAGACATAATACTCATTAAGAATGTCTAAATTGTATCTTATTTAGTAATGATTTCTTTGGGAACTCACAATTACGAAAGAAAAAAGAGGGCCAGAGTTTTTTTTTTTACAATTTCACACTGAAAATATTTAGTGTCATTGCCAATTATGATGAGATCATTATCATTTCTGTTGTTGCTATTTTGTAAAATATCTGCTTGTAATTATTTTGTCTGTCAGATATATAGTTTAGTCAAGCTTGTGACACTTATTTATTTATTTTCAGACAACACAGTTAAATGTTCGTAAAAATGATTCAGAGACATATGATTATACCATGGAGAGAGGTCCAGGTGAGATAAGCTATTACAGTCATATCTCTTTGTCATGTGACTGAGCTTCCTCTGTAACAAAACATCTTCAAATAGAAAAGTAAAACCACTGCCCTACAAAAATATGTTATGTACACTAAGACACAGTGGTGTTTGTGAATTTACAGTTTGTGATCACAGTAGATGACAGTATTAGCACACTTCAACTGGCTCTACATTTTGTTTGTACTAACAGGGAATCTCAGTTGCATCCATTTGGTGTTCTTATTTTCCTATTTTTAAAAATTATTGTTTTTCGTTCCAGTAGATTTTCCTCTTTCAGTCAACTAGAGTTTATAAACCCAATCAAGGCAAAAATTGTTTTTGTTGATGTTAATTTATTTTAAAAAAAAGCATTTTTTTTTTTTAGATTTTCAAATGCAAGATCTCATGTATGATACTGTCTCGATGTCAGTATTTTTCTATGTTAGAGTCCAGATTTAGAACTCATGTGTTTCTTGGTTTTCCAATTTCCGTCATACTGTATGTGACACTAGTAGCATCAGAAATTCTTTTTTTTTTAAGTAAAATATTACATGTACTTCCCTACATGATTTATTATTCAAAAATACTAACGTTATTATGTGAAAGCATACAACAAGCTTCACAGCACTTTTGGCCCACGCCCCCATACATTACAAATATCTATCCTAGTTAGGTGAATTGTACAGGCCTGCATTGGTTGGAACAGAATTATGAGGGGGCCACAAGGTACTAGTTTTCTCTTGTTATTTATGTACTTTTAAATTTATATAGGTACTATACACTTTTATATGTTACATATACCGGTAGCTCCCACTTGAGCTAGAGGTGAACTTGTAAACTGTTTTGCTGTGTGAACAAGTTAATTACCTGCCAATAAGTTTTGCTTTAAATTCACTATTATGTACTTTCAGCTTGCATGCATATTATCATTGTAAAACACAGGGCTTTAATGTTTTGTTAGAATCTCATTTTTTCATGCATTCATTCAAAAAGTATCCATTTCTCACTTGTTCTATCATTTTGCAGAGCACACCATCATATAGGAGTGCTATTTCTAAGTCCACATGCATTGAGCACTGTACTGTACCCCTCTCCATGTACAATGTGTATATGTTGCAATTCATGTTTTTCTTGCACTCCTCATTTCAACAGATTTGCATACAACTGCACACAGTACAAGGATTGACATCATCAAATGCATTACTACACTTCTAAAAGATAGGATATTATAGACCGGCATGACTAACAGATACCTAGGATATTATAGACCAGCACTTCTAACAGATAGGATGTTATAGACCAGCTTTAATTATGGTTTATTGCCCAGTTTTTTTTTATTTGGAGCCAAGAGGGGGCAACTAATTAGGGTCCCTCTTTAGTCGAGGTACTGGCAGATCTAGGGGAGGGGTCAGGGGGCTAGTCCCCCCCCCCCCTTCCAAGAGTAAATTTATTGCCAAATTTCTGGATACACCACTGGGTGTTTATTCTCCAACATTACATTACATTCTCTGAGGAGGGGGAGCTCACATTTTTTATCTGGGGTTGATGATATCATGGGAACAACTTCAATTAAGGGTTTATTCCAGCATTCTTATTAGACGATGGTTATCAGTCCTAGTACTAACTTTAACTTCATCATTTTGAAATGCATAAACAAAGAGTTCAGTGGTCTTTCAATAGTAATTATCCAAATAAATTAACTTAATTCACTGACACATATGTTTTTTCTACTTTGTGATCTCTAATTATCAATTTTGGAGCTTTGTTTAGCATAAATGAAGTTTTTGTTCGACCTGTTTTTTTTTGTGCTTTTAGTATGTAGTATTTTAGTATGTAGTACTTTATGCTTCTTACTAGCAATGCTACATACAACATCAAGTACTCTTTGCAGTCATATTGTTATCTGCCATTGTTGTACTCTTGCTTTGCCACGCCCCTCAAATATTCAGTATCATGTGAAGTGTCAAATTGTCTGTTGTTCTTTTTCTGCGATAGTTAGGTTGCTAACACATGTGCTACTCACACTGACAAACTAGGAATTAAACTTGACAAATGTTATCCTAAAGCAGCAGTTCATGTTCCATGACTACTTAAACAATGAGCTATTTCCTTGACCAATGTTTCTAGCTTAATTTCTCATGACAAGAAAATGAATTCAGTAGATTTTTATGGGCAGATGAACATAACCCATTCTTCTGCCATGGGAAAAGTTCTCACTTTAACACGTTCTACAAAAGTTTCCAAGCTTACTGCTTTTCATTAGCTACATCACATCACAGATTGCAAATTCAGATGTTAATTAGTGAATGTAAAATGAATGGTATTACCAGTAATGTGTGGTATCTAACATGTCTGGTCTCAGCCATTCCATTCTGACCAGCACAAACTCTTCCATTAACAGGAATGCTTGGTCACCCCCCCTAAACAAGGTCTGCTCAGCCCCCCACCTGTGTATGGTGGGCGTGGCATGCCTACCATGCCGGCTAACCAGCCACCACAGTACAGGAACCCTGCAGTAGCAGGAGGCAATGTTCTAATGGTGTATGGCTTGGACAAGGGCAAAATGAACTGTGACAGACTCTTCAACTTGCTTTGTTGCTATGGCAATGTCATTAGGGTGAGAATGTACAGTAGTCACGTTAGGTCTTAACGTGACCCTTAGACAAGAGAATCTTTGAAGTACCATATGTTCACAAAACTTTATTCAATAACAGATTTCTTCCTAGCCTGTCCAAGGCATGCAAAACTAAATGACCTATTTCTAAATGTGTCCTAAGTGGGTTATCTAAAGATGATGACCTTCGTTAATGTTTGAGCGCTGTTTATAAGCCTTAATTGCAAAAGCCAGCTATTTACATTTGAGCGTGGACGCTACTTTTCCAACGAAAATAAGATCTGCCTTTTGTTTGTTTTGCGTCGTTTTGTTTTCCTCTTGTGATTGGCGTTAGAAACGCCTCGAATGTGATCTAAAAACGTATCGTTTTCCCATTAAAAACGTTTTTGAAACTCAAGTGTAAGTGGCAAAGCCAGTACTATGAAGTCAGGCGCGCAGCGTCCTCTACGCATAGACGCACGTGCGTACTTGAAGTGATCTGGAAACAGTACTTGAAGTGATCTGGAAACACAACCAAAACGTTTTGTCGCTTTCTTTACTTGTATTCACATAACGTTTTTAACCGGATATATGCATTTGTGCGTACTTGACAAAATAACCACGCGGCGCCCCTGGAAGTGTGATTACTTTGAGGTACTTTAAACACCAATAACACAATGACATTTTATTCATGAAAAAAAAAACTTTTTTTCCCTGATAGGTAAAGTTCTTGCTCGGAAAGCCTGGGACAGCTATGGTGGAGTTACATGATCACGTGGCGTGTAACACGGTTATCGAGAACCTCTCAAAGATAACGTTATTCGGCAAGCCTCTGGAATTCGGGTAACAACTCCATGTCAATACTTTTTCACAGGAATGCAGAAACCAAGCCAAATGGGGAAATTGGAATTGAGTGTGGGAGCTGCCCATTTCCCAATGTGATTTGAGCATTTAGCAAATAATCCCAGCCCCAGGCATGTTAAAATCATCTTTTCCTGCTTACAAATTGACGTGAGTGGTCGTGTGCAGATGTTCCTTGTGTGGGCTTGCTGCATCGCTTGCTGATGTTTGAGTTTCAACTCTGGGCGCATACCATGAGCTTCATTTCTCGGAGCTATTCAAAGCTTCAGAAGGCTAGGTTCCGCTAAGAAACTAGCACGAAAAGAAGGACTCGTGCGATATCGCCTTTTTGAGGGCTATTTTCGGCGCAATCTACCGACTGAAGACTTTGAATGTACTTGAATCGTATGATATCTGTAAGGGGTGGGTACTCCCTTACAAGAGCTATACGGGTATGTGCCGCCAAACGGAGTCCCCATTTCTTCCTCCAGCCGATAGAACGGGTATCGTTTAGGAACCGTCCTCTAGAACGGGGTATGATGAAGACCATCCATAACTTCAAGGAAGAGACCCGGCGGTCACGTATTGTTTTATTAAATGTACAGAAGTCAACAAGCTTTGACATTCTATTACAGATAAAACCGTAACCTGCTTTCTTCTTGCGACTTTTCTTCTTGTGACTTCTTGCCTCAACCGACAGACTCATTTCGACACAGAAATTATGCTTTTTTTCTAATACGGGTTTTAAATTTCTCTTTAGAACGGGGTCTCATTTTGGATGCAAAACATTGAATGGGGTAGCTTTTCTTGAAAAATCGCTTTAGAACGGAGTCCGCATTTGAAATTCACATTGAAATTCACAGCGGCACATACCCACCCTATATCAAGCCAAGTACCCCCCCCCCCCCCCCCCCCCCCCGCCCGGAATATCTCGTCCTCAATTACAACAAAAAAGAGATATACGATTCTTCTGTACATTAGTATGAGTCCTATAGGATTGTAAAGTACTTATAAGTTGGGGTGGCATCGTCTGAGGGAGTTTTGACAAGTGCGGACGACCATTAAGGGTTACTGGAGCTGTTTAGGGCCACAGTTTACCCCAGCTTTGCCAAAAAAAGGTCCAAAACTCCTGTCGACGCCGAAGGAGCAGCGGGTCCTAAAAATGAAAAACCAGAAAATAGAAAAGAAGATCTGTATATTATACTGCTGTACATCTTATATGATCTGTTTATTTCAGTTTTTCAAAGCAAGAATATCTTGTGGACCCGACCCATGTCCCGAACCTAACGGACGGTACTCCATCCTACAAGTGTTTCTTGAACTCCAAAAACAACAGATTCTCGAGTGCTACGGCGAGCAGCAAAAATCGTATCCTTTGCAAGCCTTCTTATTAATAGAGTACAGTGTTCAGAATGCAGATAAGTGCTTCGCGCGCTATCAACGATACAAGGGCCTACCCTGTCCTATGACCTGGTTTGCGATTACTATCTCTGTGAATAAAAGGTGAACACCCGATCTACCGAATGAACCGAGCATCGTTCGCCGAACTGTCGAGTAGCATCCGACAATTTGATGCGCATTTAGACCTCCTACTTCCGTATGCAAATTGCATATCAAGAAAATTCCGCCAAAAATTGTCGAATTTTGCGCCGTTACAAAACTTCCTTATTAAAAATCCTCCCTTAGGTTAACCTTGTTTGGAAGGTCTGGAGCTATTTTCCCTCATATCTTAGCGAAAAAAGCAGAAAAAGTCACCAAAATTTGCAGATACTCGAGACCGAGTGGCCTGAGAGGAGATATGAAATCCACAGGCAACCCGCACTGAGAACATTTTCTTGATTTGCTCATTTCAAATCATGTGATGGTTTCGTCTTTTTAAATGGTTTTATATCCACGTGAAAATTTCGAACAAGTTTCAGAAAAACAAAGGGTTCTGATGTAGTTATCACGTGGTCTTAAATGGGCAACCTGCATACAATGGGGTCTATCCATAGCCCTGGCGACGTTTCCCCCTAGAGCATTATTTAAAATAAAGGGAAACTTCTGTGAACATAGACAAGTGGGTTCGTTCTGTAGGTACCGACAGTTGACGTAATTCAATAGAGACAAAGGACTCCAAGTAACACAAAGAACGAAGCTAACACAGAATACAATAGTCTCCCGTACCTACAGAAAGATCCGACAATTGACCCATCTTCATTATGCTCTTTGTGTCCCGCAGTTGTGTTTATGTACGTCTCTTTTCAATCAAACCGAGTACTTCCCTTGACGTCATGTTTGTAGGTGTCTTTACGCCCACCAAAGTCTTGCACTTCTTCAACGCGCCGGTAGACTTTGATCAAAGTGCAGTAGAGGAGGTGGGTGAAGGTTGACATTCATCACATAGATATCGAGATTATTTCAATCATAGCTGTGTATCAAGCAGACGTGGAATCTGTGTGGTGCGATGGAAGGTTATATATACACTCTTTTTTTATAAGAACCTTTTTTATAAGAACGTTCAGCCTGAAATTTACCCAAATTTTAAAAACATGCTAAGAGCAAATTATATTAGAAACAGCAACAAAACAAACAAACAAGCAAGCAGTAAAAAGTTATGTAAAGAGAGAAATAATATAAATACCATGTTGTAATGTATATATTATGTAAGTCACCCGCCTCGATTAGCCGTAGTGCTACTTGCGGGTGACTTTCAATATAATTTTTTTTATTTCTTTATTTTATTATTGAATGAAATTATGATGATGACGTGCCCGAGGCTCAGATAGGAGCAAAAATACTCATTATTTGGAATACGACCGTTTTAATTTTTGTACGTCGTATCATTGTAGCACGTGCACTTATTTGTGTAAAGAAATCGGACAGTTGCTTGGCCTGTCCATTCCATGTATCATTACTACATTACTACCATTTGACGCTTCAAATAGGTTTTCAAAAGTTTCTATCGCAGACGTTTGTCAATCAAAACTTTTTGTTTGGTGCGCGAAACTTTGCTAATGAGGATCATATTCATACTAAAAATTCCGAGTTTCTGTCACCCTAATTTGAATAAAATCGAAACATTTAGTATCTTTTTTGACAGAAATGCCCAGATACTGTAGGTATAGCGCTAGTCACTGTGTATCAACATTGCCAATCTGATGCTAATGTGCCAACCATGGTAGACTGAATAGCACCCTATGTTCTGTGATCCTATCAAACTCTGATTGGCACATAAATAACAATTGATGACGTCAGCGTGAACAGCGCTATACTAGGGAAACGTTTAATAAACTGGTTTTGTTGTCATGTTCAGATGTGTCAGGACTGTGGCGCTACTCCTCCAACCGCTGTCAAGGTTTTCGCGCCCGCCGAACGAGGTAGGTTGGTTCAATAGACCTCCTCGGCTTGGGCGTAATGTTTTGCCCATTTCAGATCACGTGGCATTCCCATGAGTATTCTCTCTTTGTTTGGAATGCTTCCATATTCATATATCCTTCGGTGCGTAGCAGA
This sequence comes from Scolanthus callimorphus, assembly GCA_033964015.1. Taxonomy (NCBI): domain Eukaryota; kingdom Metazoa; phylum Cnidaria; class Anthozoa; order Actiniaria; family Edwardsiidae; genus Scolanthus; species Scolanthus callimorphus. The sequence goes on from JAWWUD010000244.1 coordinate 20,356, forward strand.
AAAAGAAAGAGAGAATACTCATGGGAATGCCACGTGATCTGAAATGGGCAAAACAAACGGGCAAGCCGAGGAGGTCTATTAAACAACCCAGGATGATGGGGACAATTTCAGGAGCCTGGTCAGTATTTAGAATTTATTTTTTGTTTGGTTTTTTATAGCTAAAAGCACGTCCGGTTTGATTGAGTGGAGCGGAGTTCCCGAGGCGTTGGATGCGCTAGTCCTTTGTAATCACTTTGTCGTCAGAAATCCAGGTGAGTTACAGAGTAACGACGTAAACCTCACTTACCATTCTGACTATGGCTTTTTCCCTGTATAGGTGCTAGGACAATATGCACAGTCAATCTCTTACCATTCTAACTATGGCTTTTTCCTGCATAGGTGCTAGGACAATATTCACAGTCAAACTGGCGTTTTTCGTCCACCCCTTCCGCATCCTAGACCCACCCACTCGGCACGACCGAGTGTTAGAACAGTTATCGAGTGTCATGATGAAGTGTTCGAGTTGATCAAGTGTTCCAGCTGTGGATTACAATGACGTACACGAGACTGTAGTGCTTTCCGATTGTTAAAGCTTTTAAAAAGCAGTTCTGTAAATCACGTGAGATGAGAAATTTTACATATTCTAGCACAGAAAGGTGCTAGTATGTTATGTCGAGATAAAGCAGTTTTTAAACAAACTATGTTTGATCATTTGACGTATATACTACGGGAAGGGAAGGGAGGGGTTTGGCCATTTCACCTGTACCAGAGAGGAGTGTTAGAGGATGTATCCCTTCTTTTCCCCGATCGCTAAACCCCTATCTCTTTTGCGGGGACGATCTGTTGGCGCAGAAGATCCGGATCAAGTATATATAAACTGGTGTTTCAGCTAAAACCGTTACATCTTGATCCACGTTTTCCACGTGTTTTGATTTTTGGCTTCCCTGTTCTGCCAATCAAACCATCTGAGCCAATGAAACTCTTGCCCCGTTTCGCCTAGTACAGTCAACTGGCTTCCCTCTGAACTAAAACCAGACAACGTCGCGACGGAAAGCCAGGCGACTGCACTATACGAAAACAGGACAAAAATCTGATTGGCTCATAAGATTTGACTGACGTGACAGCAAAGCCAAAAGCAAACTGATGTTTCGATAAGTAATGACTGGCAGGCAAAACACGTCTGTATCTTTAATACATTTATGTTTGGGTCAGAAAAACTACAAACTTTATATCGCTATATCACGAGTGTGAACAGGACTTTAACCATCTATTGTCATTACTAATGACTAGTCCGTGTCGTAGCTTGGCTTGTTATAAGAGAATAACTCGTAGTCGTCCCGATAATCTTCACCACCTCCTCTTGATCCAGTTGGGTACCTGAGCTAGTAACTCCGCGGCGCTTGGGTTGTATTTGCGTGTTGTGTACATTCGCTGTTTGCGCGGAATTTCACGACGTCCTTCAGCCTTAGGATGGTCAGCAGCTCCTGCGCGTCCTCTTGTAGGTTCTCCATGGAGCCGATAAAGTCGTAGTCGATGATGCACGGTTGGCAGAGCTGGTAGTACGGCATCCAGTGTTCGTCCATAGAGGAGGGTGGAGTCACCTCTAACATCCTACAATAGCGAACGGGACTCATTAGTAGTTTCCCCCTCTCTCCCGCGCGCCCCCCTCTCCCTTTGCGCTTGCCGTGCTACGCAGGCTATAGTTGTACGAAACAAGGCAGCCTAGTGCCTGACCGGGCTTCCTGTGCTCAGAGATGAACCGCGAGGAAGCGCTGGACCATGCTGTGACGTCATCTATCTCCTACCTACCACAGAGAGCCCACCCAGAACGCCAGGACAAGCAGTCTTGTATGAGTAGTATAGTATGCACCGAATAAGCAGTTTTTTTTGCACAGGAATACTAATTTTGCGCAGGAATACAAAATGAGCTTTGCGGTTGAATTAATGAGCGTCCCCACGCGGAATTAATTAGGTTGCGGTTTATTGTTGACACAGGTGTTCCTTTGTTCTTTATTGCGGCGGAATACATAATGAGCTTGCGGTTTATTGTTGACACAGGTGTTCCTTTGTTCTTTATTGCGACGGAATACATAATGAGCTTGCGGTTTATTGTTGGCACAGGTGTTCTTTTGTTCTTCCTTGCGGAGGAATTAATGAGCGTCCCCACGCGGAATTAATGAGCTTTGTGATTGAGTGTTGACACAGGTGTTCTTTTGTTCTTTATTGCGGAGGAAAACGTAATGAGGTGTTCTTTTGTGTTCAACACCTGGCTGCGGTTTCTTTTGTCTCGGCCACGCGGTTGCTATTGTTCTCAGAGTCTATAATATATAGATTTAGCCACTGGCTAAAAGCGGAGACCCCGGCTACATATTTTTTTTTAACGAGACAAAAAGGTTGCCATTGTACATGAATAGATAGCCTTGCACCGTTATACCACGTGACTAAGCACTTGTTCATCCAAGTGTGGTTATCTAAGGTTCATCCCTTCAACGATGTAAACCTTTTCACGTTTGATGACGTCATCAATGACGTCATACCACGTGACCATGCAGTTGCACCCCTCTGCCACTTAGATAACTTCACCCAAGTTTGGTTGTCTGAAGTTCATCCCTTCTTGAGATATATCATTTTTCTGCTATGATGACGTCATCAATGACGTCATACCAAGTGACCATGCAGTTGCACCCCCCCCCCCCCCCTTGCCACTTAGACAACTTCACCCAACTTTGGTTGTCTGAGGTTCATCCCTTCTTGAGATATATCATTTTTCTGCTATGATGACGTCATCAATGACGTCATACCACGTGACCATGCAGTTGCACCCCCCTTGCCACTTAGACAACTTCACCCAACTTTGGTTGTCTGAGGTTCATCCCTTCTTGAGATATATCATGTTTCTCCTATGATGACGTCATCAATGACGTCATACCACGTGACCATGCAGTTGCACCCCCCTTGCCACTTAGACAAATTCACCCAAGTTTGGTTGTCTGAGGTTCATCCCTTCTTGATATATATCATGTTTCTCCTATGATGACGTCATCAATGACGTCATACCACGTGACCATGCAGTTGCACCTCCCCTTGCCACTTAGATAGCTTCACCCAAGTTTGGTTGTCTGAGGTTCATCCCTTCTTGAGATATATCATGTTTCTCCTATGATGACGTCATCAATGACGTCATACCACGTGACCATGCAGTTGCACCTCCCCTTGCCACTTAGATAGCTTCACCCAAGTTTGGTTGTCTGAGGTTCATCCCTTCTTGAGATATATCATGTTTCTCCTATGATGACGTCATCAATGACGTCATACCACGTGACCATGCAGTTGCACCCCCCTTGCCACTTAGATAACTTCACCCAAGTTTGGTTGTCTGAGGTTCATCCCTTCTTGAGATATATCATTTTTCTGCTATGATGACGTCATCAATGACGTCATACCAAGTGACCATGCAGTTGCACCCCCCCCCCCCCTTGCCACTTAGACAACTTCACCCAACTTTGGTTGTCTGAGGTTCATCCCTTCTTGAGATATATCATTTTTCTGCTATGATGACGTCATCAATGACGTCATATCACGTGACCATGCAGTTGCACCCCCCTTGCCACTTAGACAACTTCACCCAACTTTGGTTGTCTGAGGTTCATCCCTTCTTGAGATATATCATGTTTCTCCTATGATGACGTCATCAATGACGTCATACCACGTGACCATGCAGTTGCACCCCCCTTGCCACTTAGACAAATTCACCCAAGTTTGGTTGTCTGAGGTTCATCCCTTCTTGATATATATCATGTTTCTCCTATGATGACGTCATCAATGACGTCATACCACGTGACCATGCAGTTGCACCTCCCCTTGCCACTTAGATAGCTTCACCCAAGTTTGGTTGTCTGAGGTTCATCCCTTCTTGAGATATATCATGTTTCTCCTATGATGACGTCATCAATGACGTCATACCACGTGACCATGCAGTTGCACCTCCCCTTGCCACTTAGATAGCTTCACCCAAGTTTGGTTGTCTGAGGTTCATCCCTTCTTGAGATATATCATGTTTCTCCTATGATGACGTCATCAATGACGTCATACCACGTGACCATGCAGTTGCACCCCCCTTGCCACTTAGATAACTTCACCCAAGTTTGGTTGTCTGAGGTTCATCCCTTCTTGAGATATATCATGTTTCTCCTATGATGACGTCATCAATGACGTCATACCACGTGACCATGCAGTTGCACCCCCCTTGCCACTTAGACAAATTCACCCAAGTTTGGTTGTCTGAGGTTCATCCCTTCTTGATATATATCATGTTTCTCCTATGATGACGTCATCAATGACGTCATACCACGTGACCATGCAGTTGCACCTCCCCTTGCCACTTAGATAGCTTCACCCAAGTTTGGTTGTCTGAGTTCATCCCTTCTTGAGATATATCATGTTTCTCCTATGATGACGTCATCAATGACGTCATACCACGTGACCATGCAGTTGCACCTCCCCTTGCCACTTAGATAGCTTCACCCAAGTTTGGTTGTCTGAGGTTCATCCCTTCTTGAGATATATCATGTTTCTCCTATGATGACGTCATCAATGACGTCATACCACGTGACCATGCAGTTGCACCCCCCTTGCCACTTAGATAACTTCACCCAAGTTTGGTTGTCTGAGGTTCATCCCTTCTTGAGATATATCATGTTTCTCCTATGATGACGTCATCAATGACGTCATACCACGTGACCATGCAGTTGCACCCCCCTTGCCACTTAGATAACTTCACCCAAGTTTCGTTGTCTGAGGTTCATCCCTTCTTGAGATATATCATTTTTCTCCGATGATGACGTCAACGATGACGTCATACCACGTGGCCATGCAGTTGCACCCCCCTTGCCACTTAGATAACTTCACCCAAGTTTGGTTGTCTAAGGTCCATCCCTGCCCGAGATTTGTTTATTTTCTTAGTATACCACAGGGTTCCCATGAGTTTCCGCGTACGGCGGACGGACGGACGGACGGACGTACGCTATACCTTTTATTCAGGAAGAAACAAAAAATTCATATCTCAAGAAGAGAACCACCTATGGCAACCAAACTTGGACACATTCATCTTTTTGGCGATACCTTTTTAACGCCCTAGTCATTTGACTTGGCGTCGTCAACGTGAGCAGAATGAGCGAGAAAGCCCATGACGTTTGAAAATCAACTCCATACCTTTGCCTGGACGTTATTTCCTTAGGTATGGTGCTCCGCTCGCTATAAGCAGAGCTCCCGTGGCTCCAGTCATTCTCGACCACCATCCAGACCGATCACAGCACAAGAATATATAAGCAAGATGGAAGCTCAATACAAGTTGGGTCAACGTGGTTATGAGGAGGAGGAGGAGGAGGACTATTTTGTGAGGAGGAGGAGTGAGGAGGAGGAGGAGGAGGACTATTTATTGAGGAGGAGGAGGGCTATTCTGTGAGAAGGAGGAGGACTATTTTGTGAGGAGGAGGAGGTCTTTTCTGTGAGGAGGAGGAGGAGGAGGACTATTTTGTGAGGAGGAGGAGGGCTGTTCTGTGAGGAGGAGGAGGGCTATTCTGTGAGGAGGAGGAGGAGGGCTATTCTGTAAGGAGGAGTAGGAGGATGGTTACCCGTGGTTATCACGTTGTCATTAATATCCCTCCGATGCGCCCGCTGCGGGCATCTTGCGGGTGCTATGTGGCCGCTAAGGCGTTGACGGGCGCTGTAGCGGGCGTTGACAGGCGTCCTTGCGGCCGCTGCGGGCGTCTTTGTGAGGAGGAGAGGGCTATTCTATGAGGAGGAGGAAGACTATTTTGTGAGGAGGAGGAGGTCTATTCTGTGAGGAGGAGGAGGAGGAGGAGGAGGAGAGGAGGAGGAGGACTATTTTGTGAGGAGGAGGAGTGAGGAGGAGGACTATTTTGTGAGGAGGAGGAGGGCTATTCTGTGAGGAGGAGGAGGAGGAGGGCTATTCTGTAAGGAGAGGAGTAGGAGGATGGTTACCCCGTCTTGCGGGCGTCCTGCGGGCGCTACGGGCATCGCTGTGATGTATTGCGGTATCCAGGGTTTCTCTAGGGTTTCTCTAGGGTTTCTCTAGGGTTTCTCTAGGGTTTCTCTAGGGTTTCTCTAGGGTTTCTGTGGGGTTTCTGTAGGGTTTCTGTGAGGGTTCTGCGGGGGTTCTGTGGTGGTTCTGTGGGGGTTCTGTGGGGGTCTGTGGGGTTCTGTGAGGGTTCTGTTGGGGTTCTGAATGGAGTAACGCCCGCAATATCACAGCAATGCCCGTAACGTCCGCAAGGACGCCTGTCAACGCCCGCTACAGCGCCCGTCAACGCCCTTAGCGGCCACATAGCACCCGCAAGATGCCCGCAGCGGGCGCATCGGAGGGATATTAATGACAACGTGTTTACCACGGGTAACCATCCTCCTACTCCTCCTTACAAAATAGCCCTCCTCCTCCTCCTCACAGAATAGCCCTCCTCCTCCTCACAGAACAGCCCTCCTCCTCCTCACAGAATAGCCCTCCTCCTCCTCACAGAACAGCCCTCCTCCTCACAAAATAGTCCTCCTCCTCGCAGAATAGCCCTCCTCCTCCTCACAGAACAGCCCTCCTCCTCCTCACAAAATAGTCCTCCTCCTCCTCACAGAATAGCCCTCCTCCTCCTCCTCACAGAATAGCCCTCCTCCTCCTCACAGAACAGCCCTCCTCCTCCTCACAAAATAGTCCTCCTCCTCCTCCTCACTCCTCCTCCTCACAAAATAGTCCTCCTCCTTCTCACAGAATAGCCCTCCTCCTCCTCAATAAATAGTCCTCCTCTTCCTCCTCCTCACTCCTCCTCCTCACAAAATAGTCCTCCTCCTCCTCCTCCTCATAACCACGTTGACCCAACTTGTATTGAGCTTCCATCTTGCTTATATATTCTTGCGCTGTGATCGGTCTGGATGGTTGGTCGAGAATGACTGGAGCCACGGGAGCTCTGCTTATATAGACTCTGAGAACAATAGAAACTGCGTGGCCAAAACAAAAGAAACCGCAACCAGTGTTGAACACAAAAGAACACCTCATTACGTTTTCCTCCGCAATAAAAACAAAAGAACACCTGTGTCAACACTCAATCACAAAGCTCATTAATTCCGCGTGGGGACGCTCATTAATTCCTCCGCAAGAAAGAACAAAAGAACACCTGTGTCAACAATAAACCGCAAGCTCATTATGTATTCCGCCGCAATACAGAACAAAGGAGCACCTGTTTCAACAATAAACCGCAACCTCATTAATTCCGCGTGGGGACGCTCATTAATTCAACCGCAAAGCTCACCCGCGGTCGAGTGTACCACATTGGAGTGAGTGTGTGAGTAAACTCACGCGTCCTCACGATAACGCGTTGCATAACCACGTGTTAAAAATGATAAACTTAACGTTATAGGAGTGTAGCAGAGTGATGTATCATGGAATACCTGAAGAACTCCTGAAGGGTCACGGCGTCCGTCCCAGGCGGTACCATAGAGTACCTGTCTACATTCCTGAACATGGCTATGATCCTGTCCCGGTAGACCTTGGTATAGTACTCGTTGTACACCATCAACTTGTCCTTGTAGGCTGACACAAGCCGGTCGAGTGGATCGCGTACGAACATGAACTTGTAATAGTTCTTTAGCCTGTAGTTCACCTCGTCGGGTTTGAATGAGCTCAGTCGCGTGAAGCCGTGTAAGTGATCAACAGAACTGATCGACTCCGTGTCGTTTGCGTTACCGTCTAGTACCGCTATCACACGCTTCCAGTTGCTACATGCGGCCTTGGGAACATAGCAGTACAGGATGTTCTGTTTGTCGTTCACCAGAATGTGTTGTAGAGTAATCTGCTTTTCTATTGGTGACAGCTCATGCCACGGCTTGCCCACATAATGACAGGCACGCTTCACATTCGCTTTTCGTTCTTGGGTTGAAATCTGCTGGTTTGAAGAAGACAAAAAGGTTCATCCCATGTCACTCGCCCTCCCCTCCGTCTGTCGTCCATGCAGGCAATCTTATACAAGATGAAGCGCTGCGATGGAAGACGTATTGCAGTCTCATGAAACTTCTCTATGATTGTCTTTCATCCGTAGGGACTGGAAATGAGTACAGACACGACGCGCAATGAATTATGGGACAGGTGCTAAATCTCTGCGCGCCCTGTTAAAACTATCCCACAAACCACCTAACCGGGAAAGCGTCTGGATACGAGAATGGACGTGTTGCACTGGACGGAGAAACTGCCCCGACCCTATTGGGAAGGGTCGCAGTTATAGAGTAAAAGTCTTTACGTACACATAGTCTTTACGTACACATAGTCTTTACGTACACATAGTCCAGGGTCTGATAAGAGCATTTAAAAAATATAATCAGCAAGTGACAAATCACTGCCAGTCAGGGGCGTTCCCGAACTCTAAAGAAAGATCATTATTGATCAAAGCGAATCGGACAACACCGACAGGTTGCAATACACGAAAATTCCCAAAAATTGTAAGCACACCGCATGGGAGGCGCTAGTTTTGCTGGTGAGAAGGTTTTGTGCACGTAAAGCGTAAAAAATGATAATTCGCCAAACAGAAAAATGAAAAAAAAGTCATGTAAATATAAATGTAAAAGTGGCTAAATTGATAAATAACAAAATTGCAAAGCCCTCAAAATTTAACTGAGAACCGATATTGGGGACCTCGTTCGAAACAACATGTTACAACCATGGAAATGATCACACAAAAAATGAAACAACAATTGATATTGTGGCTAACCTACCGTATGTTTGTTAGAGGACAACGCATTCTGAATTCCTGCAATACAACAAGTCAGAGTAAAACACTATCCGGTCACTATCCCTATCTAGAATACATCATCTGTAGTAGAGGGCATGCGATATCAAAGGAAACAACTCGATACGAAACACAAGGCGTTTTTACAATGAAGGTATAATATTTTAAAGCTTTTGAAGCGTAGAACACAAATATGATGATTTCATTAGTTATTAATAAGTTATTAACAGGGGCGTAGCCAGGGGGTCCAGGGCGGGTCGGCCCCCGTCCCTTTCTCGGAACTTTTCCCATACATTTACTGTATTTGCTGGAGAAAATTTGAGCATTTTCGTCCCATGTTTTCACTATCCCCCCCCCCCCCCCCCCCCCCCCCCCCCCTTCAGAAATTCCTGGCTACGCCGCTGATTAATAAAATCAATAATTATTTGTCAAGAACTGATTTCGCTTGACTATGTTCTAGTCAAAATAAATGATACTACGGTGGAATCCAAAAGTGTGCCAGCGATTGTTTGTACTATGTTCGGTATTTATAGTAAAATTGAACTCCAATCAACCGCGTTCTACCGTTCCCAAAAACTGCGAAAAAAACCGCGAGTCCGGAGACGTCTGGGCGAGGTTGTAAATAGGGTTTTCGGATAAGGGTAAGGATGTTTCTAGTTTCGATCTAATCAGTTCCGGAAAATACGCCTACACAAAAATCTGCAGTTCTTATACTGTACGTATGAGCACCCACATAAACTGAAGCCCTTTAAAAAAGCATTGATTTTTATGAAACCGTGACCAAAACCAAATGTCCCGTTAATTTTCTAAGACATTCTAAGGACGGAGGGTAGATGGCTTTTTCAGTCGGCTGCCGCGCGAAGAGGTTGTTCGGGAGTTACTCAGTCAAACTCAAACCTTCAGGTGATTGCATTATTTTTGTTAGTGACTGAAGGTGGCAAACAGGTTTTCCCCCACATGTTGACACTAAAATGTTTACACTGTCCCCTCTGCACCCCCTACCTACTGTCATGTATACTGTCATGTATATAGGAGCCTGATCCATGTTTTATTAAATACATTCTTAAATAGCGGGGCAGACGCACGCGTCGAATTTCTAAATACCAACGACCTTAAGGTTATTATACTTGCATAAATATTACATTAGACAGACATTATTCAAGAGACTTCAAACTAGTTCAATTATCAATTTAAAACAAACGGTTCATGACGGTTAGCTGTGTTTATTATGTACCAACGTGAAAAACACAATTATCGACAATTAGGACTGCTGAGACACACGAGAAAGTATCCGATATACCACCGGTACATAATAAACAAGAGTGTATTCAACACATTAACTTACCTAGACCGAGAATTATAGCAAATAACGTGACCACTTTGAGGTATTCCATCTTTGAGTGCTATGAATGCTTGCGATGATCACAGTAAACCTAGTAAACTCACTCCCACCTTGACTCGTAATGTAAGGTTGGATTGTGTTTGTTGCGATATCCAAAGCATTCAGCAGACACCTCTCTCTAGCTGAGCTATCGGGCTAAAACCCCATCAGCACTCGCCCGGAGGCAGTTACTTCTTTAGCTCTGACTGTGAATGCTATAAGCGATTGTAATATTTTTGTAATTATCAAACCCAGTCTGTTTGTAGCGGTAAGCAGATTACACGGGCACAAGGCGCCTTTGTAATCTGCCGCAGACTGCAAGTGTATCGGTTTTACCCACGCGCAATGCATGCTGGTCTAATAGATGGATCAACTTTCTAATCTGCGGCACTCGCGACGACGAGGTCACTGGACTTCAGTTTACGTAGTGTATGATTTGAAATCGGGACTTTCATCAAAAGTATGTAACGACTTTTGAACTAAACAATTAAAATACAAAAAAATCGGAATTTACTCCAGATGCGCGATCTCTAGCAAACAAAACAACAACAAACGTTTCACGTTTCACGATAAATTTAGTAAGTTTAGAAGGGTTCTATTATATACAAGCTTTGCTTTCTTTAGAATTAGAACCCCTTCATTCACTTGTTACTATGAAAACAAGACATACTGTAAATACCAGATGTAAAGTAAGTGAATGAATAAAATATTGATTGATTGATTCATCAGGTTCAATATGAGCCTCCGATTCAAGACAATTCTTGACAAACTGATTTTAGCTTTGGATGAACCACGCTAACCTCATAGGTATGCAGCGACATGAACAGCTGACGTTTTTTGTTGATTCCAATAGCGAGAACGTCAATGTGATCCCATGTGATCTATCAGCAGAAAGTATAGCTTGGTGACTTGGTGCTACGCTGCCTCACCCCAATAGAGCGGATTTCACATGACTGTCAAGTCTTGTTATGTAATTGCGATTGCTTTCAAATGTAGTAAATATAATTGTGTAATTACTTAGTAATTGGTTCGGCTTGCAAATCGCTGAGAAAAAAGCCATTAGGGGCCGACCATTTGACTTTTGAGGGGGGGGGTGGATGATTTTTTTTGCAATATTTTTTTTTCGTCTCTAAGATATTGTAGGATATTTATTTCGTAAAATTAGTTGAGGATTATGACAAATATGCTGTGCAGGAAATTTTTTTCGGCCCTTCGGGCCGTGCAGGATATTTTTTTTCAAAATCATCCACCCCCCCCCCCCCCCCCCTCAGAAGTCAAATGGTCGGCCCCTTAGGAGCACGTCGTGATTTCTCTCGATTCTGATTGGCGTGATTGCTCAATTGCAATTGTTTTCACGACAGTCACGTAAAAACCGCTCTAACATTGATGGTTACCAAAATAAACAAAGCAAATACACGATTTCCAAATTACTATGCGACTACGCCAACCGGGCGATCCCGTAAAAAGTTTGTCATTCAGAGTTTGAAACCATTTTAAGGAAATTTAATACCTGCAATACGTTTGGGAATGAGTGTTTTTGAACTCAAGCACTTAAGGCCTGGGATCGAAATGGGCTTGGGGCTTCTGCTTGGGGCTAGCCCCCAAAAACGCAAAATGTGCCTTAAATTGCTTTAATCTATCTAAGGCAGGCTAATTTTTGGCACAGTGATAAAACTTAATATTTTGGTGCTATAACTTAGTGCGGAGTGACGTCACAAGGTATGTCACGTGACAAAACAGTAAATTGCTTTTTCCGCATATCAAGAAAGTGCTGTGGCGTTTTTATGGCAAATCCGCGCGGGTTGGCTGTGGTGTTCAAAACGTGACTCAGGCCGCTCGGCGGGGGGTAAAAACAAAATGGCGATCAAGAGAAGGATGTTTCTCGAGTATCTGCAAGTTTTGGTCAATTTTCCTGCTTTTTTGGCTAAGATATGAGGAAAAGTACTTACAGACCTTCCAAATAAGGTAAGGGGGAATTTCCTAATAAGGAAGTTTTGCAACATCGGCAAAACGACAGCTTTTGGCGAAATTTTCTTGATATGGATGGGTGATGGAGAAAACATCTAACAATACAGCTTTGGTGAAAATGGATAGATCTCAGCAATAGAAACATCGTACCGTTTTGGCAGCTGAACTATTATTTACTGTTAACGAGATATAAGGGTCGGAATCAGGTCACGTGACCTAATTAATATATCAGCCGGTTCAATCTCGTACCAAGAGCCCGTCATATTTTGGCCACCGGCAAGATTCAGGGCTGTGGGGGAATGGATTTTTTAAAACCCAGATTCTGAGTTTCCCGTTTGAACGTTATATGAAAGTTCGTTACTTTTTTGACCTACCAGGCATGCTCACAAATCGGATTTCTCCAGAGCCCCGAATCTTGCCGCTGGCCAAAATATGACGGGCTCTGGGTACAAGATTGCAATCGGTTACGAGCCGGGTTTGCGCGCGTAAAAAATCACATACGTTTTCTAGTGGATCTTTTTAAAAAAAGAAAAAGTTTTGTTTGTCGTATAATTATGTAACACCAGCGTTCATTTGACTCGTCGCTCACATTTGTCCTCACCCCTTGCGGGGCTCGAAACAAATACGTCCGCAACCCGTAAAATATCCGCCCGTAAAAACAAATATATTTATCTGATAAATGTCTTCGCGATTTTGTAAGCAAGTCAACTAAAAAGCCTTGTTTGCTATCCACTAGAGTTCTATTGGATGGCAAGCACATGACTATTTAGCTGCAAGAGGAGCTTAGAGCGGTTTTCATCCGACTGTGAAACAAAACTAGTAGTCAGTGTTTAATAGTGTCTACTCGGTGTCTACTAGTCATAATTACAAAGGACAATACAATAAAAATGACTTTCAAAGTGTAAAGTAGTGCGTGTTTGTTAGTATCTATTTCACAGTCGGATGAAAACCACTCTATTGCAGTAGACTACAGCATTGGAGCCTCACGTCTATAATATTTACAATAAGTAAAAAGGAGCTCAAATTTCAATCGATGACTCTAATACAAAATTACGGCTCAAAAAAGGATGGATGTGAAGAGGGATAGATTCACCCTGCACACAGTACCCCCTGAATGAGAAAACAAGACTAGCACTAAAAAAAAAACAAGAATAAAAATAAATCGGACAGTTTAAAAAAATGGGATGATCTTACCTTGTGCTTTTGAAGTGGGGGCAGCATTCGCATAACCAAAAAGACCAAACAAGGCAACAATATATACATGTATATAGTCCTCATTTTTCTTCCTTTCGACTTGACGTTCAAAACGAAGGGACAATTGGTAGTGCTCTATTCGGCTTTTACATCTTAACCAGCATGGAGTTGTTTTATAGTTATATAGTTAAATCCCATACAAAAAGCAACACGTCATTTGGGATTAAAATTTAAAGTAACCCTCCACGATGATGCTTACTTTTTAGTAAAAACAATCTTTGGGATAAAAAAAACTCAGCAAATTAGCCTTGGATCGATATTGATCTGCCTTTCTCACTGAGCAATGTGAGCAGCATAGCGATAAGGCAGATGTCAAAAGTACAACATGTCTAAAAACGACATTAAACGTTCGTGAGAATGACATAAATCCCTTAACAAGAGCTCTTTTTTTGTCTTACAATTTCTAGCGGTTAACTTGTTTTCCAAATTGTCCTTGTTCAAATAGCCATATCTGATCCGGAAAAGTATTAACTAAAATAATAACCCAGCTCTTTTTGCTTGAACCTATGTTGTTGTTGTTTACCAAATGGCACTTACTAAAAAACAAACAGACCCATGTACTGTGTGCCATTTTTTTGGATGTGCGTGTATGAGTATTTTACGTCAATTGCTTCGGCATGAATTGGTGTTGTGTCCGTATTTTAGCCTATCTTTAAATGATGTCTAATAAAACTTGAAACAAAAACGCCAATGTTCCAAGGAACATATAAAGTGACATCTCTTTATCAGGACATTGTGTAATACTGATTCCAAAGGTTACGCCTGAACAATAGTTTCAGCTAGGTTTAGGCCCAGCGTAAACGTCTAACTTCTTCTTTCCAACATTTCCTTTTTCAAAGGATATGGCTTCATTAAACTTTATAATGGCAAACTTTCTATCGTTTCGGATTGCAACGGCGTGACTCTGGCACGACGTTTGCCTTAGGCCTTAAGGGTTGTTCACACGGCGCGATTTCAGCTGCGATCTGTGGTGCGATTTCTGTGGCGATCTCATGGCGATGTCACATCGCGCGGTGTGAACGGCCGGCGATCTTATGGCGAATTCATTTGCGATTTCGCTGCGACGTCGCAGGCGTTTTGAACATGTTCAAATTTCTACTGATGCGGGTGCGATTTCTTCAGATCACCTACTAACGGACAAATATCGCAGAGCCAAATCGCCGGCCAGTCACACCGCGCGATATGTCGTCGACGATCGCCGCAAAAGTCGCACCTCAAATCACAGCTAAGATCGCACCGTGTGACTGGCCTTTAAACTCATAATAAAATGAATTCTGAACAACTTATATCGGGCTTGTAAATTCTTGAATTTAGCTCATTGTGTACTAAGACAATTGTTCCAAGAACACAACGTTATGAAACACTGCAGAGTGCATACGGAAACTTATCGAGTTCCTTGCTAAATACCGTTTCTCTCATCGAGAATATCGCTAATACCGATCGGATTCTCTGGGACTGATCGCTTTGACGGTTTCATTTGTATGTGAAATTGATATGTTTTCACTAGACGTCTTGACGAGATCAATTACTAACTACCTTTAAGGAGTGACTTATAAGAGGGTTTGAAGAACCCTCTGAACAAGTAAGTTTGCGCGCTAAGTGTTTAAGCAACCTGCGGGGCGATCACTAATGCTCAATCCATTTACACAAGTAGCAAAACGGTGTAACAATCGGAAGCCTTACAAAGCTTTAAAGTGAATATAAGGGTAATGATTTTTTTGCAAAAACTTTAGACAAAATAAGTGAGCAGATAAATAAATATTTGTATTACAAGTTTCTCGAAGTTCAAGTTGCTTAACAGTCAGCCGAAGTTTAAATCTTGAGGTCTCTATCTGAAAGCCTCTACAAAACATTTGATAAGTGTTTTTCGCCAGTGTAATATGCAGCTTGTACTTTAAGTATTACAGGCTATTTGGCTTCATTTGGAAACTTACACCAGAAAAATAATTCAAGAAAAATATAATAACTGCATTCCAAATTTTTTAGAAGCTGACGTTCAGGATTAAATTTGACGGAAATTATTGTTATCCCCTTAGAACCTTCTACAATGATGTTATTTGTGCAGTTTGTTTTCCAAAATTTTATTACCAAACATGTTTCTTTGCAAATAAAGCTTTCGACAAAAGCCTTTGAAACAAAATAAGTCTCTCTACAGGAACAACAGGTCTACGCAAAAGACCAAACCTCCATGAGATTCATTAATCTGTACAACGCCTTGAGCGTCATAGTCCTGCTTGCAAACGCTATTATTTCTTCCTTTCCATAGTATCACCACTTTCATAACTTAGTTATCTAATTATGTGACGAAAGAAACTATATTTTGTAGTTTGTTGTAACAATAGGACTGTCGTGAGTAATTCGCAATTACTTAACTCCTAAACGCTATATCAGAATCGGTGCCTTTGAAATTGGTTTCACTACAGTCATGAAATTTGCTTCTATATATCCCCGTCAAATGAAATCCTAAACGAGCTTCTTAAAACTTGGAATGCAGTTATCATTATTTGTTGAATATTGTTTCTGGTGTAATAAACCAGAATAGCATGTAATACGTAAATTACAATATTTCGGTTGCATATTGTTAGCTCTTACAAAAAATAAACAATATGTTGAAGCGCCATACAGACAGAGACCTCGAGATTTAAACTTCGCGTGACTTTTATGTAGCTTTCAGTTCGAGAAATATGGAATACAAATATGTATTAAATTTATCTGCATTTATCTGACACAACACGCATTCAACGAAAACATAACGTTGTTGAAGGTACAGGAGGAAAGAGATGGGTTATTATTTTAGTCAATTTCTTTCAGGGATCAGATATGGCTACTTGAACAAGGATAGTTAACCGCAGGAAACTGGAAGTGAAAAAATAGCTCTTGTTAAAGGATTTATGTGTTGTCACGAATGTACTAACTTTAAGCTAAAATACTCATACCACACATGTGCACTCAAAAAAATTTACACATAGTAAAAGCTGTGTTCTTATATTTTGATAGTGCCGTTTGGTAAACAACAACATCATAACGTTACTGAAGGTTCACAAAGGTTCAAGAGGAAAGTATGGGTTATTACTTCGGGCTATTTGAACAAGGACAATTTGGAAAACAAGTTAACCGTTGGAAACTTGAAGACAAAAAACAGCTCTTGTTTAAGGGGGGAGGTGAATAGGTTTGCGGATCGGCGGATTTGGGCCTAAATAGCACACGGATTACGGATTTTAAGAAACACTCGAGCGGATTTTCGGATTCTCAAAACGTAGCGGATCGCGGATCTATTGAAAATTCGACTTCGGATTTCGGATTCTGATAATCGCAACTACGGATTGTTGACTGTAGGGTCTGTAAGACAAATAGCCCTGGATGTTCGAATTTGTAGGCCGTTAATATGCTTTAGTATTTCACATACTTAATTTCGCATACCTAATAAAAATTCGGCGCGCTTCGCGCGCATAAACAATTACATCTAACTTACTCTTTGAGAACTCACACAACGAGACACTACCCCCGCGCCATTTATAGAACAAGTGTATCTAGACGAAGAAAAATTAACTCTCCCAAAAATGCCCTGCAGTGAAGTCACTATGATTGAAGAAGACCCCTTAGATACTACCATTTTCGTTTAACCCTGAAGCTTGACGATTTTTTCGCGTAGGTTTACGTTTCAAACGTACATGTTTTTGTCGTGAAGTTGTCGCGATTCTTGCTCGCTCTGAAAAATAACGGTCAAAACAGCAGCCAAACAGCGAGCGAGAAACGCGACAACTTCTCGACAAAGTGTGCACGTTTGAAACGTAAACCTACGCGAAAAAAATCGCCACGCTGTAGGGTTGAACTAAAATGGTAGTAAGCGTGAGTTCGACGTTACAAGCATAGAAAGTCGTCATTTGGGCCGCGCTTCACGCACATGAGAATAATAATAATTTCGTCATAAATAAATTTTCGGCGCTCATGAAATGAATAACGTAACCTATAGGCTCAGGAGCCCATCAATAGGAGCTTTCATACATAGTTGAGGTATCTACCCTTTCTCTGAGGCTTGTTAAATTGCGTTTATCAAAATGTGGGCGCGCTTCGCGCGCAACGAAAGACAAATGTAACCCCCTCTTTCTGTAAAATGTCTTCTACTAAGTCAAATAGGGGACGGGGGATCACGAAAACCCTGCTAAATAATGACACGTCCCTCAGTAAGAGATGTTCGTGTATATAGCGATGCTTTTTTCTAATTATCAATTGTTTCCATAAGTCAAACGTTGCGGATTCGGATTTAGGCGAAAATTTGTGCGGATCGGCGGATTTTCATGAAAAATTGAACGGATCTACGGATTTGAGGACCCCTATTCACCCCCCCCTTTAAGTGATTTGTGATTCCCTCTAACAATGTAGGTCGTTTTTAGATATATTGTGCTTTTCACATCTTTATCGCTATGGCTCATACACAATACTCGGTGAAAGACGGCAGATCAATATCGATCAAGGCTCATTTGTTCATCTTTTTGTATTCCAAAGATTCTTTTTTAAAAATCTAAGCATCATCGTGAATGGTTTCTTTTAAATTCCAAATGCCGTGTGGCTTTCTTTATGGGATGCAACCTTCAACAATATCAAGATGTAAAAGCCGAGTATAACAGCACTTCAAATCGTCACGTTGTTTGGAGGACGAGTCGAAAGGACGAAAAATGAGCGTCTTCAAACTTTTTGGCTTGTTTGGACTTTTTGCCTTTGTGAATTCTGCCCTAGTTTCAACAACAGCAGGTAAGATCATCTGATCTTTTAAAAACTGCCCGAATTTAATTTGTTCTTAACCCTATTCAGACCCCCTATCAGACCACCCCTCCCCCCCCCCCCTCCAGTAAAATCCTGATTACTCTAAAACTACTGCAGCTATGATGGTGAAACTTCGTGACTTTTCCTAAAATTTATCTGGGGACATTTTGGTGTCAATGACATGTCAGTGTCAATGGCCCAGTTTCCATGGCAACCAATTTTTGACATGTATGTTTTGCAAAAAATCGAAAAACGTGAATTTTTCATATTTCAAGCTTAATGTTGGACACATTACCCATTTTTTGACTATTAGAGCTTCTACTCATTAGTAATTTATGTATAGGCTAATTAATTTTTTTAAATCTTTGTGGGGGAGGGGGAGGGGATTTTGTTCATCTTTACATATGGCCGTGCAAAACTAGCTCTGGAATTCACAAATATCCTTTTTAACTCAACTTTTTGAATGTCAAACACTTCTTTGATGAGTATTTTGTACATTCTGACCATTTTGTTCTCATTGAGTATTTATGTAAAGAGTCAAATCGAAATTAAATGAAATCCAAGATGGCGGATCCAAGATGGCGGATCCAAGAGGGCGGACAATATTTTCAAAATTGGTCATTATGAAGCAAGTTTAATACAATTTATGTGTTAATGTCACAATTATTACATTTACATTATCTTGATGTTAATGTGTTGGCATGAGCATTATTTACCAAGTTTTTGGAAGTTCATTGAAATAACTTTAAAATTGATAAAAATTTAAGAATGACGTCATTGTGACGTCAAATTTTGCTCCCACGTGACAAAAATAGGTGTGGTGATTTGTCTTAGGCTCATGGTCATTGTGTGAAAGTTTGATGATCATAGCTCCAGTGGTTCCCGAGATATAGAGGGGGGGGGGGGCAGTCACAGATGGTGAAAAAAAGCCCAGTCTGAATAGGGTTAAGGTTATTACTGAGATACTTTTTTATTGCTTGACCATGACTCACAACACATTGTTTTGATCCTTAAAAGTGTTTCACGAAAACCGTGTCTGCGTTTTTTTTTAAACTTTTACGTTTTTTTTTCAATCAATCAATCTTCCAAAAATGAAATCAAAGGAAGGGTCCCCTTTCCGACATTTATCTCTTGCTTGTCTCAGATCTATTTCAAGGAATTTAACTTATAGCTCGATTAGAAATTGGGAAAATGATGAATGAAAAAATATCATGTAGGTAAATATCAATCTTAAATTTACGGAAGATAGAAAAAAGAACAATTTACTTAGAAATTACAATTTGAACATTGAAAACCTTCGTACACTAAAATTACGAAAGCCGAGAAGGGACATTAGATTTCAGTGTTCCTAAATACATTTCGGTGTTCTTAAAATCCACTTCAGAGTTCTTAAATTTCGTTGTTCTTATAAAATTCACTTCAGAGTTCTTAAATTTCGGTGTTCTTAAAATGAACTTCAGTGTTCTTAAATTTCGATGTTCTTAAAATTGACTTCAGAGTTCTTAAATTTCGATGTTCTTAAAATGAACTTCAGTGTTCTTAAATTTCGATGTTCTTAAAATTGACTTCAGAGTTCTTAGGGACGTGTCATTATTTAGCGGGGGTGGGGGGGAGGGGGTGGCTCCTATTTTTGTGGGGAGGGTCCTAATTTTTTTCGCGTGTCTAAAGGGAGGGTCGAAATGTTTAATTTTTTTTCACTCCTGCTTGGGGGAGGGTCATAATGTTT
Source organism: Scolanthus callimorphus (assembly GCA_033964015.1). NCBI lineage: Eukaryota > Metazoa > Cnidaria > Anthozoa > Actiniaria > Edwardsiidae > Scolanthus > Scolanthus callimorphus. Next base: position 40,214 of record JAWWUD010000244.1, read on the forward strand.
TCAGCAACATTTGGACGATGAAGTGGGAAAACGGATGCCGATAGTGGTTCTTTCAGCAACTTCTCTATCATTTGTATTTTTACTTAATAAAAATTTCGGCGCGTTTCGCGCGCATAAAGAAAGACATCTAACATCCTCTCTCAGCAATGAAGACACTACACCTCACGCCGTTTAAAAGAACAAGTCTATCTTCACGAGGAAAAGCAAACTCTCCCAAAAATGCCCTGCAATGATAAGCTTGGCGGGCTATATGTTTGAAAGAAGACCAGATAGGTAATCGTGAGTTCGACGTTACAAGCCTAGAAATTCGTCATTTGGGCCGTGCTTTACGCATGAATAATAATAAAACTTCGTCATTTGCGGCGCGCAGTTGTGCACATAATTAATATAACCTTGTTGGCTCAGGAGCCCATCAATAGAAGCTTTCATCTAACCTTGAGGTAGCGTACTTCCTAATAATAATAATAATAATAATAATAATGGGGTTACGCAAATCGGATTCCACTGGGTGGCTCTTCTTCCGTTGCGGGTCCTACGGTTTTACGTCCTTATCCGAGAAGACGTGAAGGTCTAACCATTTGCAGATGTTAGAGCAAAGGCAGCACCTTCTCCTCAATTATTTAGAAAAGACCCTGAGTGTTGGTCCGGCCGGGGTTTGAACTCCCAACCTCCCGCACATAAGCCCGGCGCTCTACCACTGCGCTAACCGGTCGGCTAACCTTGGCTCCTGACAGGCTTTGTTTACTATACCGTACACAAAACATGTTCGTCTACCCTTTCTCTTAGGCTTGATGAAATGCGTTTATCAAAATTTGGGCGCGATTCGCGCGCACCAAAGAAAAATGCGACCCCTTTTTCTATAAAATGTCTTCGGTACGGAGCCAAATAGGGGAAGGGAGAGGTGGATTACGTTATTCATTGTACTTGTAGAGAGAGGATGGCTGCATTTTTACCGTGTATTACCCAAACTCCTCTCACGTAAATAATCGAGGCGATAAATAATGACCGCGGTTCCTTAGCTTTGAAACGAGACATTGCATCACTCGGACAAGAGTCTCTCTGACAGGTTTTTCGAAAAATATAAATTACAAGGGGAGGGTCACAATTTTTTTTACCTACGACTGGGGGAGGGTCACATTTTTTTGTTATGTTCAAGGGGAGGGTCCTAATTTTGCTAGCTTTGTTTTTTAGCCCCCCCCCCCCGGTAAATAATGACACGTCCCAGAAGAGCTTGTACATTATGACCCCAGGTCCCAGGAAACTTAGAATCAAATATGTAATTATAAATTACAAATATGGCTTATTGAATTAAATCAAACTAATTGTTTCAATAGCCAGAACAAGAACAATGTACTAATCTAAAGTAATGAGAAAAAGAAAATTAATAAATATTAAAATGTCTATTCATAAAAAAATTACATAAGTTATAATTTGGATATCTATATATTAAAAGATATAATTCAATCGCAATTCAAAAGAATCATGTGTATGAAAACATGATAGACAGTGCACAAGGGGAAGAAGTCTAAACAAAAGATTTGAATAAAGATTTTTAAATGAATTTTTTTTTCAATGAGAAGGCACAAAATTCGTCACCCAATGATAGGAGGCCCGGAAGCTCCGCCTTTGGGACTGACGCTTTTGATTGATAGAACTGAGAATCCTACCAAGTGTCCCCAGGGTGAAGTTTCAGAAAGAAACAGAGCAAGATTAGAATCACTGAAGCAAAGCGAACTACCACTGAAATAACCAAAAATACGACTGAACTTAGTTCGAAAACACGAAACTTCACCCTGGGACGAGGATATACCAAAGTCAGCTTTTTAGCTTCAATTGCGACCCGACATGATTTTTTTCCGTGGACACCCCTCCAACCTACATCTATGTGTCAGCCGCCATTTTGACAGCATAGCAACATACCAAGTCGGAGAAAGTATCCATTTCCATCGGCTGATTTAAACAATATAGAGCAATTTTCTCGATTGGTTTTGGTAAATCAAATCTGAAACTTTAGATATTTATTAAGATATTTCTAATATCGAACGAAAACAATAATAAAGGGGTGGCTGATATGGGCTCTTTAATACATTTATGTTTGGGTCAGAACCGGGCATTAACCATCTATTGTCATTACTAATGACTAGTCCGTGTCGTAGCTTGGCTTGTTATACGAGAATAACTCGTAGTCGTCCCGATAAATCTTGACCACCCTCCTCTTGATCCAGTTGGGTACCTGAGCTAGTAACTCCGCGGCGCTTGGGTTGTATTTGCGTGTTGTGTACATTCGCTGTTTGCGCGGGAATTTCACGACGTCCGTCAGCCTTAGGATGGTCAGCAGCTCCTGCGCGTCCTCTTGTAGGTTCTCCATGGAGCCGATAAAGTCGTAGTCGATGTTGCACGGTTGGCAGAGCTGGTAGTACGGCATCCAGTGTTCGTCCATAGAGGAGGGTGGAGTCACCTCTAACATCCTACAATAGCGAACGGGACTCATTAGTAGTTGTATAACTGAACAAGGCAGTCCAGTGCCTGGCATTCTGAACGGGACTTATTAGTAGTTGTACTAGACAAGGCAGTCCAGTGCCTGGCATTCTGAACGGGACTCAGTAGTAGTTGTACTATACAAAATAGTCCAGTGCCTGGCATTCTGGACGGGACTCATTAGTAGTTGTACTATACAAGGCAGTCCAGTGCCTGGCATTCTGGACGGGACTCATTAGTAGTTGTACTATACAAAACAGTCTAGTGCCTGGCATTCTGAACGGGACTCATTAGTAGTTGTACTATACAAGACAGTCTAGTGCCTGGCATTCTGAACGGGACTCATTAGTAGTTGTACTATACAAGACAGTCTAGTGCCTGGCATTCTGAACGGGACTCATTAGTAGTTGTACTACACAATATCTGTGCAGTTGTACTATACAAGACAGTCTAGTGCCTGGCATTCTGAACGGGACTCATTAGTAGTTGTACTATACAATATCTGTGCAGTTGTACTTTACAAGACAGTCTAGTGCCTGGCATTCTGAACGGGACTCATTAGTAGTTGTACTATACAAGACAGTCTAGTGCCTGGCATTCTGAACGGGACTCGTTAGTAGTTGTACTATACAAGACAGTCTAGTGCCTGGCATTCTGAACGGGACTCATTAGTAGTTGTACTATACAAGACAGTCTAGTGCCTGGCATTCTGAACGGGACTCATTAGTAGTTGTACTATACAAGACAGTCTAGTGCCTGGCATTCTGGACGGGACTCATTAGTAGTTGTACTATACAAGACAGTCTAGTGCCTGGCATTCTGGACGGGACTCATTAGTAGTTGTACTATACAAGACAGTCTAGTGCCTGGCATTCTGAACGGGACTCATTAGTAGTTGTACTATACAAGACAGTCTAGTGCCTGGCATTCTGAACGGGACTCATTAGTAGTTGTACTATACAAGACAGTCTAGTGCCTGGCATTCTGGACGGGACTCATTAGTGGTTGTACTATACAAGACAGTCTAGTGCCTGGCATTCTGAACGGGACTCATTAATAGTTGTACTATACAAGACAGTCTAGTGCCTGGCATTCTGGACGGGACTCATTAGTAGTTGTACTATACAAGACAGTCTAGTGCCTGGCATTCCGAACGGGACTCATTAGTAGTTGTACTAGACAAGGCAGTCCAGTGCCTGGCATTCTGGACGGGACTCATTAGTGGTTGTACTATACAAGACAGTCTAGTGCCTGGCATTCTGAACGGGACTCAGTAGTAGTTGTACTAAACAAGACAGTCTAGTGCCTGGCATTCTGGACGGGACTCATTAGTAGTTGTACTATACAAGACAGTCTAGTGCCTGGCATTCTGAACGGGACTCAGTAGTAGTTGTACTAAACAAGACAGTCTAGTGCCTGGCATTCTGAACGGGACTCAGTAGTAGTTGTACTAGACAAGACAGTCTAGTGCCTGGCATTCTGAACGGGACTCATTAGTAGTTGTACTATACAAGACAGTCTAGTGCCTGGCATTCTGAACGGGACTCAGTAGTAGTTGTACTAAACAAGACAGTCTAGTGCCTGGCATTCTGGACGGGACTCATTAGTAGTTGTACTATACAAGACAGTCTAGTGCCTGGCATTCTGAACGGGACTCAGTAGTAGTTGTACTAAACAAGACAGTCTAGTGCTTGGCATTCTGAACGGGACTCAGTAGTAGTTGTACTAGACAAGACAGTCTAGTGCCTGGCATTCTGAACGGGACTCATTAGTAGTTGTACTATACAAGACAGTCTAGTGCCTGGCATTCTGAACGGGACTCAGTAGTAGTTGTACTAAACAAGACAGTCTAGTGCCTGGCATTCTGGACGGGACTCATTAGTATAGTTGTACTATACAAGACAGTCTAGTGCCTGGCATTCTGAACGGGACTCAGTAGTAGTTGTACTAACAAGACAGTCTAGTGCCTGGCATTCTGAACGGGACTCAGTAGTAGTTGTACTAGACAAGACAGTCTAGTGCCTGGCATTCTGAACGGGACTCATTAGTAGTTGTACTATACAAGACAGTCTAGTGCCTGGCATTCTGAACGGGACTCAGTAGTAGTTGTACTATACAAGACAGTCTAGTGCCTGGCATTCTGAACGGGCTTCATGTGCTGTGAGGAAGCGCGGCGGTTGGACCGAAATGTGACGTCACATCACGTCGTCCTATCTCCTACCTACCACAGAGAGCCCACCCAGAACGTCAGGGACAAGCAGTCTTGTATGGTCGGGTACTTTACTTTCAGCGATTCGGATTTAATAGAAAATCCAAGCAATGCCATTGGATAACTCGTGGATATTTATTATTCTGATGTTGAAGAAGTAAGCACTGCAAGTTTGAAAGAATTTCGGTAAAATGCTACAATGTTATGGCCGTCCAAAGTTACGTAGTTTGCTGTGATTAGATGACACTATTTCGTGACGTAATTTTGTTTCTACACTACTAGGCGAGATTAAAGAAATTGACGAATTCGGCATCTTATATTCTCCAGACATGCAGTAGGGAATTCTAATAAAGACAGCTTACGGAAAACATTTTTATCTTCATAACCAACCCTCTATCTATCTAAGTTTGGTTGTCTACCGGTGTCGTACGTAGATCAAAGGATAAAAGTTTAGTTTATGGCTGTCCAGCTATTTTAGATACAGTCGGGAAATGACTGTACTGAATATCCTATCGCCCGTGGCCTTGTTTACCACATTGGAGTGAGTATGTGAGTTAAATCACGCGTCCTCGCCATAACCCGTTTTTTTCGGCGTTGCCAAGAATGATAAACCATGGAGTGATTATGCATATAATAACTCCATGGATAAACTTAACGTTATAGGAGTGTAGGTGAGTCGGGAGGTGGGTGATGCACCGTGAAATACCTGAAGAACTCCTGAAGGGTCACGCCGTCTGTCCCAGGCGGTACCATAGACTGCCTGTCCACACTCCTCTTGGCTAGGATCCTGTCCCTGGAGGCCTTGATCCTGGCTCCTTTGGGCCCGTTATAGTACTCGTTGTACACCATCAGCTTGTCCTTGTAGGCTGACACAAGCCGGTCGAGTGGGTCTCGTACGAACATGAACTTGTAGTAGTTCTTTAGCCTGTAGTTCACCTCGTCGGGTTTGAATGAGCTGAGTGGTGTGAAGCCGTGTAAGTGATCAACAGAACTGATCGACTCCGTGTCGTTTGCGTTACCGTCTAGTACCGCTATCACACGCTTCCAGTTGCTACATGCGGCCTTGGGAACATAGCAGTACAGGATGTTCTGTTTGTCGTTCACCAGAATGTGCTGTAGAGTAATCTGCTGTTCTATTGGTGACAGCTCATTCCAGGGCTTGCCCACATGATGACAGGCACGCTTCACATTCGCTTTTCGATCTTGGGGTGAAATCTGCTGGTTTGAAGAAGACAAAAAGTTTCATCCCATGTCACTCGCCCTCCCCTCCGTCTGTCGCCCCTGCAGGCAATCTTATACGAGATGAAGCGCTGAGATGGAAGACGTATTGCATTGACACTTGTTTCTGAGCCGTAGGGACTGGAAATGAGTACAAGACACGGCGCGCAATGAATCTCTATGACGTGCTCCCTGTTAAAACTATCCCACAAACCATTGCACACCCTAAAAACTCGATACGAGACTGGACGTATTATACTAGCTATATGAGCTATCTGGCTCATTCAATAAAACCCGAATCTTGTTCCTCAAGCAGGTCTTAAACCTTTTAAGGTTTAAAAATGCCACTAGTACCTAATTTGGCACTTCCCCGAAATTCTACCCAATTCGGCACACAAGTACATCATGATCTTTGAGGTTGAAAGGAAAATAGCGTATTTTCACGCCAAAGTTCAGAGTTAATGCCCTTCTTCGCACTGATATTCATAGAGTCAATTCCCAAGGGACGCAGCGCATGTGACACGTGATCATAGCACAGGGGGCCCGATCTTAATTACGTTTTTCCTATTTTTAGGGCTGCTCTCCAAAAAATAAGTCGTACTGTAATATACGCTCCTTCGGCCACCGCAAGGAGCTCCGCTATAAATTTGTGGCGATATTGACAAAATAACAAAGCGCTCAACAAGCTGATAATTGGGGACCCCCTTCGAAACAACACGTATTAACAACAGTAGACCCTTCCACGGTTTGTTGATCTTTTAAATCAGTAAGTTCACGAAAGTCCACCCTCATCACTGAAAAGAGCACCTGGAAATTAGTAAATGTGCTACGTTTCACAGTGAAAACTTGTAAAATGGCGAAGTAACAGTCCTGAGACGCGAGATTTAATGCTATTTCGTCCGAGCGAGGAGAAAGTTTGCCCCGCTGCGCACGAACGCAATGGTATTAAATTTCACGACTTCACGGCCCTGTATCTCCAGTAATTTACAACATTTCGTCTTGAAACTTGCCAAATTTACTAATTTCCGGCTGCTCTTTCTAGTGATGTAGATGGATTTGCCAATTTTAAAAGATCAAAAACCGTAGAAGGGTCTATTGATATTGTGTGACTACCTACCGTATGTCTGTTAGAGGACAATACATTCTGAAATCCTGCAATAAAACAAGTCAGAGTAAAACACCATCCGGTCACTTCCCCTGTCTATCACTTCATCTGTAGTAGATGGCTTGCGAATCATACGGACGCGAATCAAAGGAAATCTCGTTTCTTGAAAGGCCAAGCACAAGAAATATATCCCAACTGCATACGAACACCGAGAAACACAAGCGCGCGATACAATGAGACCCCGTCCACACTATACCGTTTTCAAACGAAATACTTTTTGCTCCGGATACGGCTATCATCCACACTACAACGCCGAAAACGATACCGAAAACGGATCAATCCGAAAACGCTCTACAGAGTGGAGCGATTTGAAAACGGAGCTGTTTGAAAACGCTGTTTTCTAGTACGGGACGGGTGAAAACGATGCTATCTGAAAACGATGACGTCACCACAGCAAACCCGACCAATTTCGCGGGCCAGCAGATCGAAATGCGCATGCCTCGAGCTTGTTTGAGCATGCCCACTGAATGCATAGAGCGTTTTCGTACGAATACGCGTTGTAGTGGAGTGTAGGTTTTGGTCGAGGGTCGAGTGTCGAGGGTAAGACGTCGAGGGTCGAGGGTAAAATGTCGAGGGTCGAGGGTAAAATGTCGAGGGTCGAGGGTAAAATGTCGAGGGTCCAATTTTTTTCTGCAAATAATGAAATAATTTTTCCCGTGATACATGTTGAAATATTTTTTAAAGAATGCAAATTTTGGTTTTCCTGACTGATACGTGGATAGACTCCGACACAGTTGTGCTGAGAATTTTCCCACCTTTTTTCGACCTTCGTGGAGCGGGATAAAACAAAAGGTTTTCCGAAAACTCCAGGCGTAAATTTCGGGCAATCTTTTTCAAAATCAAATTCCCTAAAACTGTGGCAGATTTGTTGTGCTTTTTCGCTTTTTTCGTTTCCTCGACAGAGCGTACCGAGCGTGTAAGCACGCGGATCTTGCTCAAACAGGAAAACACAAATGAGAACAACAATAAAATATTTTGGTCTGAGATATCAAACCAAAGGAAGTCCACTCTACGTTCATCGAACTGGTGTTTTTCGAAGATTTTGAACACGGCGTTCTTCAACTGGCAATGAACTGGAGTGTTGGTAGTCCCATTGCGATATGCTGCCAGCGCAGAAAAAGCAATCGCCGACGTGATTTTATACCCAGCACTTATTAGTTTTGCTTCCATGCTACTCATTATACTACAGCTAACTTTAGGAGACTCAGGGATAGGTAGCACAATAAAACGCGAAGCGAAATGAAATGCCGCGGAAATCTTGGTTTTCCCGAAGATTGAATAAAAGCAAAACATTAAAATCTTTTCTTGCCCCAAATACTCAGACTCGGCAAGTTTGCTTCGAATTTTGCTGTTTAACTTTAGAGATTTCCACGGTTAAACAGAAGATTTTGCTTCCCTTCACGTGCAGTCTAATTAGCGAAGCAAAAGGTTTGATTGACAAATGTCTGCGATAAGAAAACTTGTAGCGGCAAGTCTGAAGAACATCTGCAAGAACGCTTTCACCAACATGCGGGCATGTGAGCGAATAAAGCGGGGAAAACCGAGAATTTGCATTTAAAAAAGAAATCGACCCTGAGAAAAAAAAAAAAAATTGACCCTCGACATTTTACCCTCGACCCTCGACATTTTACCCTCGACCCTCGACATTTTACCCTCGACCCTCGACGTCTTACCCTCGACACTCGACCCTCGACCAAAACCTACACTCGTTGTAGTGTGGACGGGCAAAAAACGATACGAAAACGATGTGTGGACGCAAATCTTTTTGAAAACGGAACAAAAAGTATCCGTTTTCGTTTGAAAACGGTGTAGTGTGGACGGGGTCTGAGGGTATGAAGGTAAAAAAGTATATATTAAGTATATGTCATTTTAAAGCTTTTGAAGAGTAGAAAACAATTATGATGTTCATTAATTATTAATAAATTATTAATAAAACCAATAATTATTTGTCAAGAACTGATCTCGTTTGACTATGTTCTAGTCAAAATGAATGGCAGGGGCTCGATCAGAAGTATGGACCCCTGAACTACTGGGTGATCAAAAGTGTTCCAGCGATTTTTTGTATGTTCGATATTTTGGGTTACCGTCATTTGAATAAAGAACATTTAAAAATACTTTTGAGTCCACCTTAGGGTCATTCAAGATTAACTAAAGGATTTTGCTCGACTTCGGATTTTCCTAGTGGATTTTCGGGGATAGAAGGGGATATTTCTTCAGGAATATTTTCAATATTCAACATACAAACTCCCAATTCAAACTTCCGCTTTAAATATTCAAACTTCAATATTCTCAAACTAAACTACTTACAGAAGTCTCGTTTGTGGTGGACAGTTCGCTCGCAAAAAACTGTAAGAATCGCTGCCGATCAGTCGTTGCAAGACACAACCATCATCAGGTACTTGAAAAATGAGCTCTTTCGACTGTATTTCCTCGACATTTTAGATTGTAGTTTCGATTTTTGTCAAGTTAATAAATTATAAAGGGAAAATGCATACCTAAATAAAATTTTCATTCATGGCTTGTAGCCAGCTAACGTTTCATTTCAACTCGGGTTTCAGGTGCAAACGTGTTTTTCACAAACAACGCTAAGACGATTTGTGAGACTTATTTATTCAAAGAGACCGATTTTGAGACAAAGAAATCTAATTTGTTACTTCTTTAGTTTTGTTGACTGACTTTTCTACCGCTTTTAATTTAGCCGTAAACATGTGCCACT